>CAKNXH010073948.1:0-38822 GCA_932178445.1 Andricus quercusramuli | reverse complement strand
GGCGAGGGGACTCACAATAATAAAGCACCCCGATTTGTGAGAGGCGATGAGACTCAAAATAATAAAGCACCCCGATTTGTGAGAGGCGAGAGGACTCAGATCAAAAAAGCACCCTAATTTGTGAGAGGCGAGGGGACCCACATTAAAAAAGCACCCCGATAAGGAGTTTTAAAACTTGCTGCAACCCCCTCGTGGTAAACCCTGGAAACTATGATTTATGTAGGCTAACTGCAGACGTCCTTTGTAGCACAGGCCAGCGCTACGTGTGTGATTTTTTCAGTCATGATATACCGCCACAAAAAAATCGGTAAAAATATATGTTAAAGCAGACAACTTAAGGATTTTCCTGCGAGAAAATTAAAAGATGTATTTTTCGACAGATTTTTTTTCTTAATTGTCTCATTGATATTGATGACACTTTTTTTTGATAAAAATAGATTGAGCTACTTGATGGTAGCATTACGCAACCGTGTGGGAGGGTGCTGTATGAGCGTAGCGCTGCATTCATGGTTTTTAATTTTTTTACCCATGTTATATGTTTTCAGTTTGGGACTAGATTACTTCACTTTTTGCGCAATTGGGACATGCGAAATTAATTTAATATACTTGGTTCCTTGGTTCAATCTTTGCTACACTTCATTTGACTTGGTACAGTGGAAAATGTTGGATTCATTAAAGATCCCTTAGTGCGCTGGATGTAATAAGTTCCGCAATAAAGTACCCTGTCAAATTGAAAAGACGGAAGCTGAAGATGAAGCAAGGAATTACAGGGTGAAGCTCTAAGAAGCAATCGTCGTTCACGATTTTTTGTTGGGAAAATGTCGACTTTTTTAATTTAAAAACCAAGCTCGATGTTGCAAACGAGAGCGATCAGCTCAAATCAACTTCTGATGATCCGGCAGTCAATATACGACTGAAGCCTGGAGTAGATCAATCAAACGATTTTTTCTGCCACAAAAAATATTACCGTCATTCCAGAAGAAGCTCATTTACAATCTTTGATTAAGATGCGAATCTACATACCAGCAGGTAATCGGTGCTGCCAAAGTTATTTAATCAAAAATCGATTCTATGAGGAAAAACTTAGCCTCCCAAAGATACACTCTAATTCTTCAAATCTTACCGCTTCGTAGTTGACGAAAATAATGGAGAATCTTTCCATTGAATGTGATACTACACTTTATGATAAAATCGGAAATTTCAGTCTTTCCGAAAAATAGTTTCTTATCTTTACACAGGTTTAACATGAGAGAATATTACAGTTAGGAGACATGTTGTCTTCAGTGTGAAGCAGACAGACCTGTGCAGTCACTCAAGCGCTCTTCGTGTTCTTTTACAAACTTCGCTCAGGTAATTCGAATTAAATGCTGGCTTCCATTTTTCAACCTGAATACGAACAGCTTGTTTCCGAATATTCAAAACCTGCAATCAGATCATTTGAATATCTCTTGCCTTATTGTTTTAGAATAAAAGTTTCCATCAGAGAAGGCCTTATCAAAGACGATACAACTGAAATTGCTAAGACTTGGTTTGAGGCTCATGAACTTTTATTTTTAATCTGTGATGAAACGTATGCACGCCATCAAAAAATTTCGAACAATGAGTTTCAAAGAAAATCCTATTCAGGCCAGAAGAAAGTTCCACTTTGAAAACCTTTAACAATATGCACACGTGACGGGTATGTGGTTAGTCTGCTAGGACCATATCCTGCGAATCTAAATGATGCAGAGATCTTAAGAATTCTTCTACAGGATCCGAATGGTTTTTACACTTTGTTCGAAGAAAACGATTATGTGATTGTCGATCGCGGCTTTTTAGATGTGATAGCTGAGTTAGAGTTGAAAGAAATCAACAAATTGATGCCTGATTTGAGAGAACGTAACCAACTGACAACAAAAGAAACCAGCGAATCTCGTTATGAAACAAAAATTCGTTGGGCAGTTGAAGCTGTGGAAGGAATACTGAAGCAAAAATACCGACTTTTAGACCACAAATTCGAGAAGAAATTGCTTCCGAATATTGCGACCTACTGCCTACTTGTATCATTCTTGAATAATCCATTCGGGAAAAGGTTATAGTCTGACGCAGAATTTTCGAGTGTGTTGGTATCAGATACACTTTACAAATATTTTATGGGAGGAATTCGTAAGGAATGAGTAGTCGGGTTCTTAGAAATGAAAATGCAGCAATCTTCGCGGTAATATACTATTCAACAACAACTTGGCTAGGCATAAAAACCCTCACGATTTGAGGGAAAAGCCCGGGCAAGCCTATGAGGTAGAGCACCTTTATTTAAAATCATTATAACACCTTAACTAACATCAAGTACAATACAAATTAAACTACTTACACATTGGTTGTGAGCTTAAGCCTAAGAGAGATCTCTCTTACCTCTTCCGCAACGTTACAAAACTCGAAAGCATACCCAACATGACTGGTACATCAGAGGCAACACCTTGCCACTCTCGAAGAGTCAGTCCTCGTCACACTCAACAATCAACAGATCATCACCCGCTCAACCACAAGGGCACATCACCAGATCCACAATCAAGGATCGTCACTATCTCCACCACAAGGGCACATCATCAGGTCCACAATTAAGGTAGTCACAATCACCGCCACAAGGGCACATCATCAGGTCCACAATTAAGGTAGCCACAATCACCGCCACAAGGGCACATAATCAGGTCCACAATTAAGGTAGTCGCAATCACCGCTGCAAGGGCGCATCATTAGGTCCACAATTAAGCTAGTCACTATCACCGTCACAAGGGCACATCATCAGGTCTACAATTAAGTTAGTCACAATCACCGCCACAAGGGCACATCATCAGATCCACAATTAAGGTAATCACAATCACCGCCACAAGGGCACATCATCAGGTCCACAATTAAGGTAGTCACAATCACCGCCACAAGGGAACATCATCAGAGGCTCACCCTGTCACACACACCCCAGCCAGTCGCAATCTCCACCCGTCTCACGTCTGCAGGCCTTGAATAACCGTTCGATACTGACTCGATGGAGTCTCTCCCCCCCCTCTGTAGCACCCCTACTCCATTGCTCAAGGGAGACCCACACATGCGACCCTTCCTTCTAGACACCAAACTCAACTTGCCATCCAGGATGCACCACAGGTGCAAAGATCAAACTCCACGATCCCACACACAACACGTGCGAGCGTAAAACACGCGAACAAAGTGAGATCATAGAAAGAATGTAAGTCAGAAGAGATGTTCAGAACACTTTGGCTATTGAGGCAGAAAAAAAAGTTTCTTTCCGAATGAGACTTACCTTTCAAAGCATCTCATTAGAAGACATCTTCGGATTTCCACACATGACTGAGAGAGAATTGAATATTTGGTTCACTGGAATCTATCATTCATCACAGGCAGTGTCATACTCAGCTGCAATGATTGATGAAGATGGTTAGATGAAATTGCAATACGTTAAAGAATAATCTAATGTCTTTGAAATTGCAAACTCAATCTCGTCACATTTCATAAAAAGTGTACAGATGCTGCGTAAAATATGCGCCAAATAGCATCGGTATTTCTGGATAGGGACAAAAGAGTAGATAAGTATGATTATCACTCAGTTTGTTCCAGATATGGCGGAAATATTGTGTGTTAGGGAAACTGTATGCCTAAGTTGCATTGGGAAACGCTTATGTCTAAAATATCTATGAAAGTAAAATATTAAATTCTGACCGTAATATTAAACCATGATTGTAAGATTCCGCCGCAGTATTTATAAAAAATTTGAAAATATATTTTATAATACATATTTACTGTAGCATTTTCTTTATATTACCTTTTTAAGATGTTCAAAATATAAGCTCTAATAAATGAATAGATATGTCACTATTATATTTGACTTTTTTCATTTCGTTATTATTAGAATATGCGAAAATTGGGGCGTATTATAAAACATTTATTTAAGACATCAAAAAATTCTCCTTTTGGGATAATGCTAGAACCCTTCATCGGATCCAGTCCCAAATTCCGACGATGGTTTCAAAGTCGTTTCCGACTACGTTTCCGGCGTAGATTCTGATTACGGTTCCAACCTTTAAACATGAGAGTCTTCGGTCACCTTTCCATCATGATCGTTAAATAAAAAAACTAAACCATGTTTCAAATTTTTTGTTGCTAAACTATTCTCAATCTATTGAGAAAATATTATGCAAAACCGTGAAGGGCCAGGAACAACGAACTCCACTGTTCGGTTGACACTTTATTAGTTTAATTAGGCGTCGGCTGGAATAATGGTGCATTTGTGTTTTAAGGAATCACTTATTCTTCATTTCCTTTGTACATAACATTATGAAAAACAAGAACCAAGCTTCTGAAAATTCAAGTACACCAATATTGAATCCAACCGTTCAATCTTCGTTTTTGATCATTTTCTCAACCTCTCTAACCTGCTCATGAGAACCTTTTCGTCATTTCATAATTCTTCTTATGAACTGATTGATTTGTATTTACGATGGATACAATAACTACTGAAATAACACTAAAGGTATACCCTTGTTTACAACCTTTCTTATAATACCTTTGGTTTTTTGGTAGTCATTTGTTTCTCTGACTAGTACTGCGCAGGTCAGGTTTCTCGAGTCCGTTATTCATTTGATTTTTTTTTATTTGACAATGCCTAAAACGATGGCAATAAAGTTAAGGTGTGCTGGATGCCACGCAATTTGAAGAAAAGTAACGTGTAAAAAGAAACATTTAAAAAATGAAAATGAAGCTTATGTTTTCTCTTCATCTTTAAAGCGAGTAATAGTCGTCGATGACATTTTATGTAATATATGTCGACTCTGCGTTTATAAAGGGAATCATGACAAAGATTCTAAAACCAATGATCCATTTTTAGAAATTAAATCCGGACCAAAGGAAGAAATTGCTAATGAGGAATGTGTTGAAATTCCTATCCAACAAACTGTGGGTACGCATAAATATTGTTGTATTTGTTCTTTGTCTATAGTAATCTGGCTAGGATTCCTAAAGAAGCTCGAATCGCAGCATATACTAAGAAAAAAAAAATGTACCAGATGAAAATCGGTGTTGTAAGAGTCACTTAATAAAAAATAGAATTTATGAAGATGATCTTGGACTCCTGAGGGTACACTCTAATAGAACAAGTCTCTCAGTTTTAGAGTTATTAAAGATCTGATAATTTCATTGCGAAACAGTCAATCCCGTTCGGTAGTACAAGCACTCGTTATCTTCCTCTTTAATTCAAGGACAGGAAACTCTAATAAGGTGATAGCTTCGGTCTGACAATTAAAGGATAAACATCTCATTTGAGATTATTCTAACATTGTTATAAAATCTTTCGAAAATGACGATTTACCACTTCGTTACGGTACAAGTTTTGTCATTAGATATGACCTTATTCGGAACCACACAACCAAAATGGTAAAAAAATTATTTAATCTGAATGAAAACTTATTTTTGATTTGCGATTGCACGTATGCTCCTCATCAAAAAAGCACCAACAACGAATATCAGAGGAAATATTACTCTGGGCTCTTTGTAAACCTTTCACTGTATGCACAACTGACGGTTATGTTATTGACTTGCTTGGACCATATTATGCTAACGAAAATGATGCGGGAATTTTTCAAAGTGTCATTGACGATCCAAATAGTTTGCGCAAAATCCTAAGCGAAGGTGATGTTTTCGTCCTTGATCGTGGTTTGCGTGATGTAAAAGAAAAATTAGAGGATAAGAATCTTTAAGTCTTGATGCCTGCTCTAAACAGCAAGAGGAAACAACTGTCCACGGAAGAATCCAATGAGTCTCATTTTGTCACTAAGGTTCGCTGGGCAGTTGAATCCGTACATGGTGTACTCAAACAAAAAGATCGCCTTTTGGATCATAAAATCGTCAACAAGCTCATACCGAAAATTGGGATTTATTTCAGAATCGCGTTTCTGAACAACACTTTTGAAAAAAGGATTCATTCTGACGATAACACTTTCGATGGATTTCTGCAGAGAATGCATAATCAAAAAGAGGTGCAGAATACTTTGGCGACTGAGGTAGAAGAAAATGGTTGGCTTCGTCGGAAGTTACCTTTCAAAAGTGTTACATCCGATGACATTTTAGATTTTCCGGAAATGACGGAAAGAGATTTCAACACCTTATTCGCTGGTTCATACCAACTGAGCCAAGTGATATCATATTTGGTAGAAAGGATGGATAAAGATGGGAAACTGAAGAATCAGTACGTTAAAGATCAGTCAAATGTACTCAAATTGGAAGTTCGATCTCGTAATATTTTTCTCACAGCATACAGATGCTTCTTGAGATATCGGCCTAACAGCGTTGGTGTTTCTGGTTTGACGCATTACACATGCAAATGCGCTTATGGAAAATGGAATGTTGGTTGTTGCTTTCATCTTGTTGCGATAGTGTACTAATTATCTGATGTTAGATACTTGACCAAAGTTTTTAAAGCAGCGGAATTACTAAGTGATGGATTCAAGAAAAATGGTTACATTCCAGTAACTGGAAGTGACAGTGATGAAGATTAAAAGGAATAACTACATAAAAAGTATTTGGTTTTGTCTGAGCCAAGGGGATACACATTAAAAAATCACCCCGTTTTGTGAGAGGCGAGGGGATGCACACTAAAAAAGCACCCTGTTTTGTGAGAGGCGAGGGGGCTCACATTCAGAAGCACCCCAATAACTAGTTCAAAATTGTATTGCAACCTCCTTGTGGTGAACACTGGAAACTATAATTTTTATAGACCAACTGCAGACGATTCTTATTTGAATACGTTATATACATAGAATACTAACATTCTTTTCCAAATTTTTCGTGAATATCTTTCAACTATTTTGTTTGGTGTGTCACGTAATATCACAGCAATCGTAATTTCACTATAGGGTGAAGTTTTAAAATTGCGCATTTGTTTTTCATAATGTTATGTACAAAAGAAATTGAGAATAAAGTGATAATGATTTTCCTGTTATTATTGCAAAAAAAAAAATGAATAAGAAGCTATTTTTTATCCGTTTCCGAAAAAAAGTGACAGGGGAATTGAGAGACGACAGATGCCTTAAGAACGATAATATATTGACTTCTTAACGCAATTACTAGTTACATGTAACATTTTGATCCGATTTCGGATTAAAAACAACATTATATTTTTGCTTAACATTTTTTTTAATTGCATTAATAATGTGGACGTAAAAGATTCGGGTTCACGCGTACACTATTTTAAAATTATCTGGTTTGATTTGGTGGTCAATTGGACATTCGTACATTTCTTCTGACCTCATTATCCGAACCTTGCCACTTTCCATGTTTATTCTTACCCGTCTTCTACTAACATTAAATATTCCACGAAGAATACCAGTACTGTCTTCGAACATGGCAAAAACATCACCATTGTATGATGATAGAACAGTAAGTTCATGGTTAGGCAAATGTTCATATTGATTATATCCTAATTTCACCAGAATAAATTCATCGATAGGAAACAAGTATTTTCGAAATTCAAATTGCTGGCGCGGATTCGTACGGGGAACGAGCCGAATAAATTCTAGTACATCAGAAGGAGGCCCTGAAGGAGGAGGCCGCCTGGAAGGAGGAAGAGGCCTGACAGGAGAAGGAGATCTACCAGAAGACAAAAAAGGTTCCTGCCCAGTAATACGTTCGCCGTTAGGGTAATAGCCAAATCCTGTGCCTAATTCTGCAAATAGAAATAGAGAATTAATTTTTTTCGAATACACACTCGTATTATTTTTCGGGGCTAGTTTTGTTCACCAGAATGATATGTAATTTTGCCGCCGTTATTTGCTGTTGATCTGCCTGGTTCGTATATTAAACAGGGTATATTCTGAGGGGTAGTGTTAACTAAAAAGGCGGTAGGGTAGAACGAGGCAAGACCGACTGGTTAGCAATCATTACTCTACAAAAAGTTAGCAAGTGGGATTGATTGTTATTGTATATACTATTTCTATGCAAATTAAATATAGGAATAACACAACGATTTGATAGCTATTGGCATATGAAATTATTTTGGAGGTGCCTTATATGCGCGAGGGTTGAAAATACAACGCCTATTACTAAATCAGAACGTTTTCCTGTATGTTTTCAGAGAGCATCCAAAAAAATTTCAGGTTTCAATAACTCTATCAGAAAATCTGCTGGAGATTGTTACTGCTCAGAAATTGGGATTTCTATGCCTTAACTCTTTGAGAATTGGAATACTACCACAGCAGCTATTTCAAAGACTTGTATTGAATCAAAATTCAAAAACCATTCAGTTGAAGTTAGTTGAGGTTCACTGTGCCAATATGTTCTCTGATTTACAACTCTTTATTATTCATATGATTCTGAATGAATTTTACCGGGTATTAATGCAGGATGAGAAAATCTGGGAGAAGGAGACCTGGACCTGATTTGACGGGTCCCTGAACTGCCAGGAGAAAGAGGTATGAGGGAAGACTGATGTCTGCGAGAAGGATCAGGTCGAAGGCCAGGGCGATGAGTATCAGGCAAAGCAGCACCATTAGGGTAACCCTGGAACTGTGGACTTAATTCTGCAAGAAGGAATAGAGGATTACATTTTTTAAAATACATATTTGTATGTTGGTATATCATGGACCTCTTGTGGCAATATTGTGAGGCAAGATTAAGGACAATCAGGGAAGTTTAGCCCGAAAAATGTTATGAAGCTTGACAAGAAATATTGAGATTGGAGATCTAGACAACTCTGCATTCAGGTTGCTGTCGATTTATTTGGCTACGTACACTGTTTTTTCCCAATGTTCTTTAATCTATACGATGGTGTATGTAATCAGATCAATTGTCTGTAGCGCCGCGACGGGATTTCTAAACCCAATTCAGGGAATATTATTGAGGAAGGTACTTGGAAAAGTTTAATTTCAGATGTTATATAAAAAAAATTAATGCATAATATACAAACATGAGATGAAATTTCAAAATACAGGAAAAACCGTAGGAGATAGTGAATGCCCAGAAATTGGCATTTCTATGTCTTAACTCTTTGAGAATTAGAAAACTACCACAACAACTATTTCAAAGACTTGTATTGGATCGAAATTCAAAAACAATTCAGTTGAAGTTAGTTGAGGTTCACTGTGCCAATATGTTCTCTGATTTGCAACTCTTTATTATTTATATGATTCTGAATGAATTTTACCGAGTAATAATGCAGGATGAGAAAATCTGGGAGAAGGAGACCTGGACCTGATTCGTCCGGTCCCTGAACTGCCAGGAGAAAGAGGTATGACGGAAGACTGATGTCTACGAGAAGGATGAGGTCGAAGGCCAGGGCGAGGAGTATCAGGCAAAGCAGCACCATTAGGGTAACCCTGGAACTGTGGACTTAATTCTGCAAGAAGGGATAGAGGATTACATTTTTTTAAAGACATATTTGTATGTTGGTATATCACGGACCTCTTGTGGCAATATTGTGAGGCAAGATGAAGGACAATCAGGGAAGTTTAGCCCAAAAATGTTATAAAGCTTGGCAAGAAATATTGAGATTTGAAATCTAGATAGATGTTATGTGAAAAAAATTAATTCATAATATACAATCATGATATGAAATTTCAGAATATAGGAAAAACCGTAGCAATAGGGACTCTTATTATTTTCATTATTGTTCATGTGTTTCTGAATGAATTTTACCGGGAAGTGATGCAGGATGAGAAGTCTTTATAGGAGCAGTAGCCCTGATAGGAGAAGGATGCTTGTCAGAAAAATAAGAAGGTTCGCAACGTTTGACACCTGGAATAGAGTCGCCATTAGGTAAACAGTCGAATTGTGAACTTAACCCTGCAACAAACAAGAGAAGATTACATTTTTTAAAAGAATATACTCGTATGATGGTATATTATGAACCCCTTATGACAATATTGTATAACGTGGATCATTTTACCCTCTATATACCAGATTGTTTCTCGTATGCTGATTTCCTATTCCAACGAATACATTTCGGGAAAAAATCATAATACTTACAAATTTTGGACCGAAACGGACTCATTTTGGATTTGTGAAAAACTTTGTACAAACACGGACACTTTTAGGATGTAACTTTTATATAAGTGGCTCGTTTTGAGTCGGATATTAACCCTTATTCGAGGAGCAGCACTTTTTAGTCCAAAAGGACTGAAATTAGGTTGCAAAAGAAAAGAAAATCATACGCCATGGTTTCTTTTTTTTAGACTTGTTCCTCTACGAAGACGGTTTTTCATCATCAGCCACGGACAAGTCAAGTGGTTGATGGTATGAAGATGTTCTAAATTAATTTGGAACGATGTTTGAAATCTTCTGCGATGATGTATGTCCGCATAATAGGCACCGGTCAACCACATCTTGATGTAACACGTGTGCCCTATAATTTCTGGTGCTGACAACGCTGTCCTGAATCGCAATGACGAATCCTTTCGTTTCTGGAAACAGGAGGCCATTTTTCAGCCAAATATTGGATGCATCACTATCCACTTCACGTTGATCTAACGATTTGGGGTGCTCGCCGTGCATGACTTTTTGTCTCCATTGTGTTTCTAATTCCTTTATGGTTACTGCCCTGATATTCAAGGCCTTCTCTGAGGATAAATCCAATGGTGTGTATTCGAGATCCGCTTTACAGATGGTGCTGTGAAGCGTAACATCTCGCTTGCTATTGAAATAGTCTCGCAACTGTATAAGTTGTGACTTAGACAGTTTATTGACATCTTCAACGCCTGTATCCCCTGTATGTCGTGGTATAACTAACCTTCCAAGCGCCGAATTATTGTGGTGCATTCGGTGCTTTGTCATTTCTACATGAATGGTTCTGTTTAATCTTTCGAGGATGGTGTTAGACCATTTGTTGAGTCCAAAGGAGTACGTGAGAACGATGATGGCATAGACGTTGATTGCCCTGACCTAGTTTGCCTCTTCAGAATCAATGCAATGAAGGCAGTCATTTATCTTTTCGTAACTATCGTATGCTGAGTACTCTTAGATTCGAGAATACCCAGGTATTTGTATGACTCGCCCTCAGCAATTGCCTCGATGTCATTCTCGTAATCGTTCTCTAGCTCTGCGAACACTAATTCTCTCCTGGTTGAATGCACTGTTTTGCATTTATCTAGTCCGATCTCCATGTGGATACTAATGGAAAACTGCTTTACAAAATCGATCACTTGCTGCAGATTGTTGTCTGAACTAGCGTATAGCTTCAGGTCATCCATATATAGAAGATGGGTCAGTTAACGACCATCCTCACTATCATGTATTCTGAACCCATGGGACATGCTATTTAGTGTTACGCTTAATGCGTTCAAGGCTAAAGAGAACCATAGTGAACTGAAGAACTCTCCTTGAAAAGTACCCGTCGCAATGCGTATGGATCTGTTATCAACGCTTAACATCTTATATTCTAATTTTTGAACCCTGACGCATTCTAATCAATATCACAAATGCACACATATATATTTTTCGTATAGTAGGAATGTTTAATAGTACTTCATCTCGTTGGCCACTTGACTAAATTCGGAAGAAAATATGCACTTAACATTACTTTCTTGTTAACATAATGAAAATTATTTTGCTATACTATTTTACGCCGCACTTAACAGATTTTCCTACTTCTAATAAGAGAGTTTAATTTTTAAGCGCAAACGAGTGAAACTCTCTACAATTCATGTGCTTGAAATTGAAAGCAGTTTGGATTAAGCCATTTTTTCAAATATTCAAGTATGACTGAAACTTGGTTTCACTCTGTAACAGTTTTGAAATTCAATCACTCGGGGCATTTAAATTCTTCAAAAGGGTTCAACAAAGATTCTCAATACTCGAAGGATACCACGTACATGTGATAATATCTAAATTATTATCTAGGGAGTTTTTATAAGGAGCTAGATATCACTAGGAATAAGTTCATAGCAGTGCGAGTGACCGGCGAGTCGAGGCAGTTGGACGAGAGTCGTCGTGACGATCGCGTCGTAAGAATAAGCTTCCTGTAAGTATTCAGCTTTTGAGCGAGATAAGACTAGCCAACGCGGCGAAATATCGGTCAATTACTAAATTAGGCTTTCTGTAGAGTGATTTTGTGAAGTTTGATCACTGGAAGTGAGAAAATAAACCAAGAAAGTGCAAATTTTCAAGATAGCGTCGGGTCAGTGAGGTGTGCGTTTGTAACAAAGGAACAAAGAGAAGCCATCTTGTGCCTGAAAAGTGCTGTCAGTGCACTGGAGGATCAAATTGCAGCTAACGCTTTGCTGCATGTACTTTGGGAAATGTACCGCAAGCGACATGGTATTTCGAATTGTGCTAGTTGACGTGCAGAGGTATGATGTCGTGATTTTACTTATAATTACCAGAGTGGGAATACTTTCGAATTGATGAACCGCTTGAATTTTTCCCGAAACAGAATTTCTTTTAGGTTGTTTAGCTTTCATTGGCAGCGGAACCAGCGAGCATGAATATAGTTATTCAGAAATTGGTAAGTCTTGCCCCGGGAACTGTCAATCTTGTTCTAACAAAACTTCATGTTTGTGAAATTATGTTGCCTCTGATAAATGAGTCAAAAAATAATTTAATTATAAATGAGGGAGAAACGATTCCCAGTTATGTGTTCACAGTAGAGAGAAGTGCGCCGCAATTGAAATGTAGAATGGATCCGATGGTAGATAGCGAAGTGACAGCTGACGTAACTACGTCGAAAGTACAAAAACAAGAATTAGTGAATTTTTTGAACGAGTTTCGCGAGTGTACTTTTAGAAATTTGGATGAATTTGGGCGTACTTCGTTATTAGAAATGAATATTACGATGCAAGAAGAAACCGTACCCGGTGTTTGGAGATTATCAGAATAAAATTTCGATTACTTATTCTGATGACATTCTTCATTTTGCTCACTCATGGTCGGAACTAATGGAAAAATTACAAAAGGTTCCAGAACTGTTAGAAAAGGTTGGGTTAGCTATAAATTTGAAAAAGTGCAAATTCGGGTTACAAAAAATTAATTTTTTGGGATTCATAACTTGTGGAAAGGGGATAGAGCCAGGTGAAGTGAAAATTAACGCAATTATACATTTTGCAGTGCCGCGCAACGTGCACGAGATTAGAAGATTCATTGGTCTAGCTAGCTATTTTGGAAGATTCACATGTAACTTCGCGAGATTTATTTCTCCATTGCGTGATTTATTAGAAGCCAATCAACCTTTTGTCTGGGGTGACACACAAGTTGAAGCGTTCAGAATTATGGAAGAGGAAATAGCTTCGAAACCAGTGTTATACAATCCAAAGGCGAAAAAAACCGAGTTGCATACTGACGCTTCAGCCGACGGGCTAGCTGTCATGCTCTTTCAGGTGGTATATGCGATTAATCGTAGAACTTCGGATGCAAAGCGTAAATACCATTCTAGTAATTTGAAAATGTTGGCAGTAGTGTGGGCAATGGAGCGTCTTCGTCGAATGTTAATTAGTTTACATTTTGTTGTGTGCACAGATTGTCAGTCTTTGATTCATGTCAATTCGTTGAAAACGTAAAATCCACAGATTGTAGGCTGGCTAGGGTCAATGGCAAAAATTGGACTATTGTCTAGTTCACAGAAAAGGCGACAAAATGCAGCATGTAGATGCCCTATTCAGAGCTTCCGTAGAAAAGGTAGATTTTTTAGATGATGCGACAATGTATAGTGTCTTATTTCGCGAAGACGAAATTTTGATGTTCCATGCGATCCGTCGAAACTTTGAAACGAAAAATAGAAATTTTAGAGAAGCCAGCAAGCGAACGGACGCGATGCGAATCAGATGAGATAGTTGACTATGTAATAGCGAATTATTATACAAGAAAGTGGCGAACAGCGAAAAAGAACTCTATGTAGCACCGCAAGCGATGGAAAAGTTTCATGTCATTGAAAATCATGATCTCACAAGCCACTTTGGGGTTAATCAGACAGTCACCCAGATTAGAGAACACAATTATTTTCCGGGCATGCTGCCGCATGTAAAAAGACACATTAAATCAGGCGTATAACGTATCCTTGTAAAGAACGTGGTAGGTCCCCAGCCAGGGGAGTTAAATTCTATCACTGTAGGTAGAGCATCCTTTCGAAACCGTGCACATTGACCACTTTGGTCCCTTTGTGATACGACTGGTAGAGGTCAGAAATTTGTTCTTGCAGCCATTTGCAATTTAAAGAAATTTGTACAGTTGTTTGCGGTCAAAGATGAAAAGGCCAGCACGATCGTCAAACGGATCAAGGAATTAATAGAGAGGTTCGGAGGCCCTTTCTTGTTTAACTCGGACAGAGGAACGTCGTTCCTGGCTAAACAATTCACAGATTGTTGTCAAAAATACGGCATTAAGCGCGCGATGATTTTAAGCTGCCACCCTCAGGCCAACGGGCAGGTGGAACGCCTCAATCAGACCATTATTCCAGCCATGCAGTCAAATTGTAACAATGCTGAGGGGCGGGATTTGGTAGTAACCCTACCGAAGCTTGAGCGTGACATTAATGCAGCAATTAGTAAAACAACGGGAAAGACACCCTTTGAGTTGCTATATGGATACTTTCCCCGTTTCGACGATAGTCAAATTAGAGTGCTAACTGCTCATTCAGAAACTAATTACATTTCGGAAGAATTGAGACGCGAAATTGAAGAAAAGATTGAGTTTGAACTTTCACAATGACAGATTCAAGATCAAAGAAGAATCAAAGAATCTGTGCCTTTGTGTGTTGTATTTTTTAAAACGTGGTTAGGACAACCTGTACTGATAAAACCTTGTGCCAACAGTTCTTTCAACTTAGCGAAAATGTTTTTCTCACCGTTCCTATTTCCTCCACGGAAATATGTGTTAAAATTATCACCTGTGAAAGCTATGCATTTTTCTGTTAGATGAAACTTAGCTAAAACTTCAATGATCATGCTTGAAATAGTTTCAGATGTTTCATTTTTTGTACTTTTGATATCACGAATTTTGGTTTGAAATCCCCTATTTCTATAATCAAAATACTGAAATTTTGAATCTTTGTAATTAGTCTTATGAAGAATTGTAGAACAATCAATTGATCTATAAGATTGGTGATGTCGTACTGTATGAAATGCAAGGGTTGCTTCAACTGCTCGAGCAAGCTTCTCATTTTTAATGCTGATAAGATCCTTTTGCATTATATTGTCGAGGTAAACGTTGTTTTGGTTTCGAAGATTCGAATTACGTTTTGCTGTGGTTAAATGCAACTGAATATCACCACAGCCTTTATTTGCAATAGATAGAGCTGCATTAAATATTTTGCACCGAATTCTGTTTTCGTTTGTGCCATATTTCACAAATGCTGGAATCTTTCTTTGCAAATCAGAATTAAATTTACATTTTCTTTGGACTTGTGACTTGTTAAAAGTGATTGGTTCGGGGATCCCCAACGAAGCACCCTCCATCAGTGCATCTGATGGCTCGCTACTTGCTTATTGTGCTGAACTTTTGACTTTCGGGCATTACAGTGAGATCTACCTGTTCATCAAGTAGCTAACAGTTACCGCCACCAAGCATGATGTAGTCCCCAGAGACTCTTCAGGGGAGCCCCATACATAGATGCGACATGAAAGCGACCATCTTTTCATTATATTTGGTAAGCTTTGTGATAAGAGTAGAAATATTTGTATGTAGTAGAAAAGAACATGAAATAACCAGTCGTATTGGGTTGCGATGCTTTTTAATACTCGACCAAATGCACGTTTGCGAAATCGACACAATGTCTGAAAAATATTTCGTAGATTACAGTAAGCCAAGAGTTCTGGCTACTGATCGTGGAACCTCATTCATATCGTAGAACTTTCAGGATTTTTGTGAAGAGTATGACATAAAACATCAACTAGTAGTTACAGGTTCTTTGCAGGCAAATCGCCAAGTAGAGATTGTAAACAAGACACCTTGTCCTACACTAGGTAAGGTGAGTAACGACGAAATCGCATGATCATGGCCTAAAGTAATTATCGTGATTGAGTATACGATAAACAATTTTGTAGACGAATCTTCTGGCGAAACTCCGAGTGAATTGTTGTTTGGAATACGCCAGCGTGATAAAGTGTAAGACTACGTGCGCGAGTATGTTGAGAATGTTGTAAATCAGCGCGAAAGAGATTGGAGTATACTCAAAACGAAGTTTGATGAAAAATTACGCAATGCTCAGCAAAATGATGCAAGTAAGGCCGAAAAGAATTGCTTTAGAATATAATATGGAAGATAACGTGATGATAAGGACATTTCATTCTATGAAGGGTGTCTCCCAAAAATTGATTCCTCTTTTCCCACTTCGTCACTTTCAGGATGACCAGAACACCCTTTAATTTTTGTATCTTCCCTAAATGCCAGTGCATGCTTTTTGAGCAAAGATAAAATTATAGATTTACTACATCATGCGTGTCAATACAAATTTCTATCATTTAGGCGCGATTCAACTGCCCTGAGGGAGTGCTTAACGTTTCCCAAGAAATAAAAAATTCATATTTTGCATATTATAATAAGTACGATGGTAATCGAAGTGAGTACATGGATTTCTTCAGAGTAAGAAAGAATTAATTAGAGTTTCAGCTACTTATCATAAGTATTTCATATGCCTTATTCAATATTTTATTCTATCCTTCATCAATAGAGACTATAAAACACTAAATCATTGTTGTCGAACTTCAGACAATCGCGATAAATAAATTAATAATGTAGTGCAAGAATTAAGATTACTCACACAAGGAAACAGCTGTTATAAAACACATTTTCAAAATTTTTTGTCAGGAGATGTTTTCGCTTGCATGAGGCTTGCACATCGAATTGGCTTACATAATTTAAACATATAATTCTGTAAGACAGTAACATTTTTTTTCTGTGTTGGATTCTACCGGAATAAATTCAGATAAAACTCGTCCTCATTTCAGACAAACTCAAATAGATTTTGGGAAATAGCAGTTGGGAGAGAATGCAATTTAAACCTGAGGGATTTGTTATTCACGAACAGCTTAAAATGTATTCAGAATTATAGGTATATTATAGTATTATATTCACCAGCAGAATAAAGGATAACAGCCAAGGATAAAGCCAAAGTATAAACGATCCTCATTTTTCCAAAAAAAGGACAAACTGATTACTGCGTTAATGAAGAATTTTGGATATCTATGTAATTAAGAAATATTCTGGTGCTTCATTAGAGTATAAAATATATACTATAGTCGCTATCTCATAGATTAGACATCTTACAGGCTACAAGCTTGTTGTTTCTGTGATATTTACATTTGATAAGACTGTTTCAAGGAAAAACCATTATTAACTAAATTCGTTAACTGATATCACAATTTTCATAATTTTATACGTCTTAGAGAAATCAAATCTCAAACCTTTTTGTCTTGAAATTGGATAAAAAAGCTGCAGATAGTTGATAAACACATTAGGAGTTGTATAATTAAGGTTATAATTTTTTCCAAGTATGACGCTAGTTTTTGGATTATGTACATTCAACAGAAAACATTTCGTTGTTGGTGGTGAAGTCTATGATACAGGACTTTGGTTTTCTTATGCTTATTTTCACTGATTGTAATAGTCAACATATTTTGCATAGTGATGATTCTTTCACATTTCTGATCAAATTTTTGGAAATTTTTAATCGTTGAATGATAACTTTCTAGAGGAGTAGTTGAAAGAAATAGTTTTTTCAAACTTTATAACTGAAATGTTACCATTAGACTTTTGAATGTGTCACAGGATGTCAAGATTGCAAAGATTTCACGGGGGTTTAAAGATTTCCAGGAATTTCAAAGAAATTTAATGGATTGCAAAAGAATTCGAAGATTTCAAGTCTAGTAATTAAAAGGCCGAGTTTAGATGTCCGCAAAGCCTTTACGCTTTTGCTGGTTTGTAACAAGGACGAATCTCAACATCTAGTCAACAGGTTGTCCTGATACATATCATTGTTCACAGACATTTGATGCTCTCCCACGAAATTTCTGTTGAGGTGGTTGTCTGCGAATTGCTAACGCTAGCCAACGTATCCTTAGCAGGAACAGTTGATGTTCCACTGTTTACCGTTTGTCGCAGATGTTATTGCTGGCCAGCTGTTTGATTAGTGAAATCTACCTGACCATCTCGCAGTTTAAAATCACCACCGTCCCGCATGCTGCGGCCCCCGTGGTGGCTCCAGGGGGCGCCCCGACGATTCTGGAGAATAGCAATACTACAGCCAATGCGAGAACACCTTCGGCAGGGTTATTATTATTATTTTTTAATTGTCTTCGGGTAAACCTAGTTTTTCATCATCAGCCACTAACTAAGTCAAGTGCCTGATTCTGAAAATTTAGAGAGTTCTGATACCAAACTAAATTAGAAGAAGAGACCAGAGCACATCAAACTAAAGTGAGACAAACGCTAGAGCAACGAAAAAGAGACAATACTCCAGAAAGGACACCGCCTGTTGTTACCAGTAAATGAAAAATTAACATCTCAGTCACTGGCTAATTACTCAATACATTTGATGGTTCTGTAAGGCCAACAGAATTCGTTGCTTTAATGTTAGTGAATGGAGTCATCGGTTAATGAAATTGGACAAATCTGCGGTTTTTTTTCGGTGCAGCCTAAGTGGGCATACCATACAAGATTGCACATAACGAGATCAACACCCAGCAGGTGAGAAAAGAACTAATAGATCAGAGGTCACCATTGTGGAATTGGAATGAGAAGATGATTGTCCCTAAGGACTGCATCGTACGAAATAGAGTTCGAAAGTGAGGTTCTTAAAATTCAATGAACTTCATGTCTTAACAGTAGAAGAACGAGCGGTGTTCTCAGGACACCTAGCGTTTTAAAAAGGCTGTGGTTCGGATTTGAGTAAAAGTTTCGGTCTCTCCAAACCTGACTTTTCCGTGCTGTGGACGTCCACCATGGTGCGTCATCGTGGATTGAAACCGGAAGAAATCGTGCCCCTCTTGAATGATATCTCTGAGAATGAGTCCGACGCTGAGAGTTACAAAGACGTAAATAATGTTCAGGTTGACGAAGACTACGTTCCTCGAGCAAACGCAAGCTTTGAGAGCGAATCATCGGACGACTCGGGTCAGACACAATAATTCTTTCGTTATCTTTGATTATTTCTGGAGTGACCAAAACTCCACAAGGTGAACGAAAAGGTATCAATACCATGAGCGGAACCCCGAAGTTCACATATTCCGTCACGATTTGGTCAAAAAACGCCTCGGTGTCCTGAGGACACTGACTGTCTTTCTAGGAGGGGTCCAGACCCCAGTCCTTCAAGCGTTAATAGTGGCAACCCCATTAGTATCACTCAACAAACATTTGTAAATATTAATTTTATTTAGTTAGTAGTAATAAGAATAGAGATATTTGCTGGTATCTTGTAGATGACAATAACGAGAAATTACTGGTCGTATTGGGTCGCGAAAATTTTAGAGAGTTTTGTTATAAATTGATTGAGGACGAAGAATGTATTGAAAGTGCTTCTTAGTAAATGTTAAATGTTGAAATAGATATATTTATTTCAGAAGGGGCTAATTATTTGAAACTTAATCTGAAAATTCCAACAGATACACAAAATAAATTAAAGTCGTTATTTTTACGAGAATATTCCGAGCCGGAAGAACCGGAAAGGCCCGCTGTCGAAGCTAAGTTAAAGTTTGAATTGAAAGAGCATATAACTTTCCAATTCAAGGTCGGAAGATTGTCTTTTGCAGAAGATCGATACCGGTTATATGGATGACATAAGGTTCGCCACATCTACAACAGAACATGATTGGCCAGTATTGGAAAAGGTTTTTAAATTGTTTGCATTAAACAAAATGGAATCCTGGAAGGAGACGCAATTCTTTTTCATGCGTAGAATCCAAGAAGCAGATGCAGGGGCTCCTGATGCAAATGGTCAATATGAAATTTGAAGATCATGACCTAAAGTATTTATCGAGATTGAATATGCGATAAACAATTCTGCACACGGATCTACTGGCGCAACGCTGAATCGGTTGTTATTTTGAATCAGCCAGCTTGGTAAAGTGAAAGTCTATGTGTGAGAGTTTATTGAGAATATTGTAAATCAATGCGAATGAGATTTGATTGTACTCCGAGCGAAGGTTGATAAAAAATTACACAATGCTTAGCAAAGTTGTACAAATAAGGGTAAGAAGAATCGCTGTAGAATATAATGTGCGAGATAAGGTAATGATAAGATGCTTGGATTCTATTAACGGATTCTACGAAGGGTGGCTTACAAAAATTGATTCCCCTTTTCCGGCTCCACCAGTTTTTAGACACGTCTGGACAGTACTTAACGTTCTCCAAGAAATTAGAAAAATTCATAATTTTTTTCCTACTTAATGAAAACTTTTTTGGAGGTTCAGTGGATTAAGTTAAGGAAAGAGTTAATTAGTGTTTCAGTTGCTAATCATAAGAACAGCATATTCTTGATCCAAGTAGTTGGACTGATTCTATTATTTTCTTGATGCAAGAAAATCTTTTTCTTGTACTCATAAAATAGTACAAATTCCTCATCAATGGGGACACTATTTGAAATCTATTTTTCATAACAGATTCCGTGGAAAAAAGTATTAGCTTCATTTCGATACCAGACGTCCACTTCACTTACTGACAAACCATAATTAAAACAAAGAAATGTCTTTTCATTCGAGACCGCTTTGAATCTTATGATATGAAATTTCCATTTTATTTCTATGAAAATTTTGTTTCTATAAATTGAGAAACCATTGGTGCCAAACTTCAGAAAATCGCGATGAATAAATTTTCAAAGCTATTTTGGTAGGGCAGAAATTAAGATAACTTATACAAAGAAACATCGAATCGGTTTAGGTACGTTAAACAAAAAATTGTGTAAGACAGTCAAATTGTTTTCCGTGTCCAATTCTACCGTAATAAATTCAGATTAAACTTGTCCTTATGTCAGATTTGTCAGATTTAAATCTGACAAATCTGTTATTTGTGAATAGCAGATGTACTGAGAATTATACATATATTATATTATTATATTCACCAATAGAATAAAAGATAGCAGCCAAGGATGAAGCCAGAGTATAATCGATCGTCATGTTTCCAATAAGAGGACAAGAAGAAGTTTGGATAACAATGTAGTTAAAAAATATTCTTCGTTAGAGGACATAATATATACTATAGTCGTTTTCTCATCGATTATAGACATTATAGGCCTGAAGCTTGTTTTTTTGTGATAACTACATTTGATAAGTCAGTTTCAAGGAAAAAACCTTTATTAGTTCGTGATCAGTGCTAACTTATTGACTCATTGATTACAATACATTCTTATAAATTTCCTAAATCAACATTAAAATTTAACCGCACTTTTATCACACGAAACATATAGATCAGATAATTTTAATATTTCCAGATACGTAGTAAATCTTGAAAAACTCGAATATTGTTGATGGAATCATAACAGAAACTAAATAGCAACGACCAGATGGTTATTAAAATTTAATTCTGTTCTCAGGACTACAAGATCACGTCCTAGAAAATGTATCCATGAAATATCATTACTATAAATAGATATAAATCAATTTTTTTATTCTTATCGTCTTTTGAAAACGCATTGTTTATAATTGAAAATAATGACGACAAATATAAATATCGGAATTTGAAAAATCAAGCAAGAATAAAAGAAATGAAAGTTTTAGTATTATTATCAGTATTTTCAAGTCCTCCTTTTTGGCGGGACGAACATGCGCAGTGCCGGGACACGCTTGCGCAGTGGTAAGTGTCACGTACTCATCAATATCACTGGAAGCAAAAGAGCAGCCATTTTCACAACGTTCGTTTCCAATATCATATTGTTTTGTGAGCAGTGTATCATTGATTTTACAGTAAAGTCCTTTTATTTGTAATAGTAATATCTGTGCTTCAATCTAAGCAAAAACTTAACGCTGCTCAACCGTTAAATTTTATAAATAGAGGTTCTTGTGCACCAACTTGCGAAGAAGTTGACGGAACGCTAGAAAAGGGTAACCGACAGGAGAAGAATTTTATAAGGGATGATGAATTCGATTCTGCATCAACAAGCAGAGACGACTTATCTGAATCTGAAGGTGACCTATCTGTTGCAGGAAATTGTGAAGGTGCAACTCGAGCCATCTCAGCTATAATTAGGGGAAAAGGTAAGTCTTTCGCATATATATTTTTTCGACATCTGTGCAATTGAAAGTATTTGAAATGGAAACAATTTTGAACAGAATCTCTCAAAATTATCAAATGTCCAACTAAGATTTGGATAACTGGAAAATTTCGTTAGAAAGGATTTAATTGTATAATTTCTACTTTGAAGCGACTAAAATTGAACAGTTTCATTTTGAATTATAGAATCCCGGAATTCAGATGAAAATATTCGAAACCTTGAAAAATTAGCCTGGAAATCAATTTTTTGGGAACATAAGTCGTCTTTGTGAAATATTTGGGAATGCTTTTGAATCTTTGTGAAGTCTAAAATCTTCTCCAATTTTCGTGAATTCATTGAAATTCTTCTAAGTGTTTGTAACCTTGAAATATTTGTCAAATATTTTTGAAACATTTTGGAATCTTTGGAATCTTCCTTCAATCTTTGAAATCTTTCTTCAATCTTTAATTGTGAAATCTTTTGTGTTCGCTTAAAATTATTGAAATCTTCTGAAATTTGTCTTCTGACATCTTCAAATCTGGTGTACTCTACGATTTTTGAAGTCTTTGACATTTTGGTGGAATTAATTGTATTCATTTTAAATCATTAGGGCATGTAGGTTCAATGGAGGTTCTAATTACAGCCTACTTTAAGCCTACAAGTGGAGAAAATGGAAATATGTATCAACCTTTTCATTTCAGTTCAGTTCATGTTCACCTGAGTTCAACCCCAACCCAGTCTAGTTTCGGGAAACGAATCTTAATCCAACAAATGAATAATCAGTACGCAGTCAACCCATTGTTCAATACCAGTTTTAGTCCCTAACTCTGCTACCCTTCGTGATTTGGATACTGTCTAGATACTGCTTCAACACAACCTATTTATCCTTGAAGTACGCCTTTTGAGCATTTACTCTTTATGATTTCTCCCTTAATAATTGAAATTCAACCAGACCTTTGTTCAGTGTACTGACCAGGAGATACAATTATCGCCCCAACTCTCTGATGCGAAATTAGGACCCATATTCAAATGTTTATAAATAAATTTTATCAGATTCTAATAATTTATCCATTACGTATTTATTGACTTTTCCCTCAGCCCTCAGAGAGGATCATTCCAATCATGAAATGAAACGACGACTTCAGAACAAAAGGGGATATGTGAAATTAGACATAAAACTTAATAGTTTTTTATCTAATTCAGATAGTCCACTTATTTGGATCCTGAGGAGTTTTGCTGTACTCTTTCCAAGTCCGTCGGAAAATTCGAAAAAAGAATGGAAATTAACAAAAGGTATGGCTAGCTTCGATTGAGCTCAGACGAGACGTGCCGGTAATCATATTTTTTTTCGTTTCTGGTATGCCTTACGACTGTTTAAAAAAATATATATATCTCGACTCATTTTTGAGAAAATTCAATTCTCCTTTCCATTTTTCCCTATTTGCTATTTGCAGCGACTACTCAGTTCAAAACTACCCTGACTTCGACTGCCCTTGGTCTCAGTCTAGACTTGTCCCCGGTCAACAGCTTTGCCAAAGTTTCTTCTACACGAATCTCTGACCAAGGAATGTATGCTTCGCAAAATTTGATTCCGACTAAAATACTAAAAACTTCTTCTAGTATATCTCAAATTAATAGTCTACTCCATGGCGTCAAAGGTGACCTGTTTCTGGAGACTCTACTGCACTACTGTCTGCTGGTGTGGTGACTTCAATAAGTTCCTCAAGTCCTGAACCTCGTATTGATCATTGGGCAATACTGCTAACTAACAAATACTAACGCGGCGATTTGAATCGGCGTGTATCAAAACTTTTTTCTGCTCTGCTTCATTTAGGTCTGAAAACCGCTTGGTTTTTCTCCTCAACTTGTGAAGATCCAGTCTTCTTCTCGCGGTTCTGTTTGCAGTCCAATTAGTTGCACTCTGAACCTTCTTCCCGTGTTTTCCCATGAGTCCTCGAATTCTCCAGCAGAGGTTGCCACCAATGAATTTAATACGATGCGATTCAATCTTTCACTTGATTCATTAGTCCTTGGTGTTGCGACAGCGTTCAAAATGTGCCTAATTTCATACTCTTGACAGAAGGCTTTAAACGTGTGAGAATTAAATTCGATCCCTGGGTCAGTTAATGTCAGTGGAGAAACTCCAATCAGCGCGAATGACTGGCCAAATGCCTCAATGACGCATTGCGTCATTGTACTGCGTACAGGTTGAAGGATGCAACATTTGTTAAATCCGTCAATAATTTTATTCTTTGAACCTATGAGCCTCGATGACCACGGTGTAATGTGTGAAAGGGAACTGAGATCTCCTCAATAGGATGAAGAAATATACTTTCCGCCCTGACGTTGATTTATAGTAGACAATTTAGACCAGCCTTGACGTACTTACAGAGAAATCCTCCCATACCCTTCATTAATTTTCACGAATCTTTTCGAGGGTCTCTTCCAAAGCAAAATGTCCCTGATCGTCATGGCACATCTTAACAATCTTAAATCGAGACATACGAGCTTCTAACCATTTTATCCTTTCCATCACCGGATTCCAAAATCTTTCGAATTACTTCAATATCGTGATCTTGTATTTGCGCTACCTTGATTCACTCTGAAGATGTTGCATCAGCAGACAAGCATTTCATATGTTTTTTCAACACGAGCGATTTGCTTGCCTGGACGATATATGATATCAAAGTCGCAGTATCGAAAGTAAACTCACCAACGAGCGACTTGAGGCTGAACATCTTTCCTCTTCTTGAGGGCTAGTTGTACGACTTTTGTATAGAACGACCATTTTTTTCGCGTATCTGAATTAATGTTTCTCCTAAACGGACACAGTTGGCATCCGTATGAACCTCGGTCTTTAGTTTCGGGTCAAAAATGGTTAAAATTGGCTGAGCTGATAACATTTCTTTTATATCGCGCACAGCATTGAATTGCGCAAGAATCTCAATACATTTTCGGAAGTAACCGGCCAGTCTTAAACATTGTCGCACCTGCTTAACATTTTTGGGATTGGGGCTCTCCATGACTCCTTAAGTCTCACGCATTCCTGGTTTAATCCCTTCAATGGATATCTCTTTACCTAAATGTTAAATTTTCGTCTTGGAAATTGACATTTCTCTAGATTTGACGTCAGATTGTACTTTTTAAAGGCTTGTAGGACATAATCCAATTTCTTAAATTCCTCTTAACATCTAACAACAAATAATCTGTGTGAACGGTTGCCTTAGCACGCTTCAATATGGTCATGGTTTTCGGAAAAAAGCAGGTGAATTAGCTAAACCCATTGCCATTCTCCAAAACTCACAATGATTGTCTGGGGTAACAAAGGCTGTTTTCTATATCGAATCAGGATGCACTGGAATTTGGTAAAAGCGGAAACGGAGATTCAATGTGTCCACATTTCCTACCATATAATTGCGATTTACTTCGCTCACTAAAATCTGTTTTGATAACTGATCATCTGCCGCAGTAAAAATCTTTTTTCTCAGCTCAATATCATCAACGATCAGTAAAATTCTCGAATATTAATTTAATTAACTTTAAATTTAATCATTGAGCCAATATTTCAATAAATAAAAACTTTTCACATAAATTTATATCTTGATTCAAGTCAAATTAAAGATAATTGAGAATCTAGTTTTTTTTTCCAATATGCTCAGCGGCGGACTAGCCTGTGCTTCAGGGTGTGACTCTACCCGCGCCCTTATAGTGCAGTGCTCCCAAGGGTACTTGGTTCAAAAATTAGATTGTAAATCTAGTTAAGAATAAACTAAACATTTCTGCTATTATTGAATAATAGCAGAAATATTATGAATCTACTTTTAAAATTATTTTTTGCTAATCAGTTTTCGTGTATTGAGAACCTCTTCTCATCCAAGTCCCTAAACGCTCAGTCCACCACTAAATGTGCTAAAACTATTTTAAAACTGAAACGAAGAAATAATGCTCGGTCTATTTGAAAACAAGTTTTTTTTTCAATCAAAATCTTTTCAGTATTTATGAAACAATTCAAAGCCGTGGGTAACGTTTCAAGGAAAGGGTGAGAAAACAATATGGTACATTGTGCTAAACGATGGGGGAATAGAAAAAAGTTGATAAGTACGTATATCTTGGTAGCCTATTCACTAATGACGGAAAGAAAGATGGAGAGTTAGATATGCATATAAACGAGGGAAAGAAGGTTATTGGTAGAGCAGAATACATTATGAGAAGTAAGAATATATCAGTTGAAGCTGAAAGAACGATATATTATTCTATATTTATAGCCAAGTGTATCAACGTTATGTAAATGACAGCGTGCCCAGAGGCAGACCGCGGATAGAATAGTTAGAATGTGTGATGAGACCCCAATTTCAAGAGACATAAGAACTCATAGAAACACAAGAGCAATGAGGAATGAGGAAATGCATGGACGTGAAGGAAGCTAAAGAGGTATGCCAAGACAGAAAAGTATGGCGACGAATAGTTTACAAGAAATGCATGAGGAAGAGTGTGAGTGAAGTGAA
Organism: Andricus quercusramuli; assembly: GCA_932178445.1. Classification (NCBI taxonomy): domain Eukaryota; kingdom Metazoa; phylum Arthropoda; class Insecta; order Hymenoptera; family Cynipidae; genus Andricus; species Andricus quercusramuli. The sequence continues at coordinate 12,173 of CAKNXH010073948.1, read as the reverse complement.
TGACGCCTGAAACAAAAGACCTTGGATACTAGTGGGCCCGAGCGGGGAGCTTTACATGGTGACTTTGTGATGCTCTTCACTTAGAGTGATTGTTAGAGAGATTATTTATTTTTTCAAGGAATGCTTATGATATTAAATTATTGCACCGGCTCCGTATTGGAATCTTGATATGGGCTTCTGTAGGGTTCTGACCATTTTGCCTTATAACAAATTTGACCATGGTCGGCTAATCTGACACGGGTCGCACATGGCTTGTAACGCTTTTGCAAATCGTCGCCTTACTGAGGGAGAACTTTACAATTATGTTCCTGTACATGCTGGCTCATCGCCCTCCCGGTTTCTCCAATATAGACTTTGCCACAAGAACAAGAGACTTTATATACTCCCGGATCACTGAAAGGTTCCTGTTTATCTTTAGGGTTGTTTAGAAGTTGTCCTATTTTCGCAGGTGGTTTAAATATAGTTTGGATGTTGTCTTTGTTGAGAATTCTTCCTATTTCTTTTGTGATACCTTGAATGTAGGGTAGGGTGGTGGTCGTTTTTCTCTCTCTTTAGTAGGTTGTGTTGACTTGTTTTTTTTGAGTGTATTTTCTTATTGCTTTATTAATTTATTTGTGTAATCGTTTTGTATTAGGATTTGTTTAACATTTTGTAGTTCCTTTTGTAAGTTTTCTTCATCTGTTATGGAGACAGCTCTGTATACAAGGGAGTTGATGACAGATTGCTTTCGAGATGGGTGGTGGTGGGAGGAGGCATGCAGGTATCTGATTGTATGCGTGGGTTTTTTGTAAACTTCATGTCCTAATGTTTTATCGAATCTTTTGTAAACTAGTACGTCCAAGAAAAGTAAATTTTCGTTTTGTTCAATTTCCATGGTGAACTGGATATTAGGGTGTATTTGATTGATAGAATCGGAACATTTATGTAGTTCTTCTGGTCCATGTCTCCAGATGACAAAAGTGTCGTCAACGTAACGGCACAAAAATTCCGGTTTAAGCTTGAATTCGTTAAAGGTTTTAGTTTCTAGATTTTCCATAAAAATGTTGGCTATTACAGGTGAGATTGGAGATCCCATTGCTGCTTCTGAGGTTTGTTCGTAGAATTAGTTATTGAAAGAGAAATAGGTATTAGTGAGATAGTGTTCTATCAACGGTGTGAGATTGGAGGGGACGTTTGCAAAGGATTTGATAATACCGATTTTATCGATTGTCAAAGACCAATTTTAGCTTAAAACTGGTCTCTAACCGGTTCCTAAAAGGCACTTGACACTGGTGTGTGTGTTTAACCGATCCTAACCGGGCTCTATCCGGTGATCCAAAGGAGAAACTAAATTTCGTCAAAGACCAAAGTTAGCTTCTTACTAGTCTCTAACCGGTTCCTGAAAGGCACTTGACACTGGTGTGTGTTCTAACCGGTCCTAACCGGGTTCTACCCGGCATTTGTAAACAGAAACTAAATATTGTCATAGACTGTAGTTAGTTTCCAACTGGCCAAAAGCAGTTCCTAAAAGGCACTTGATACTGGTGTGTCCTTTAACCTGTCCCAACCGGGTTCTATCCGGCGATCGAAAACAGGAATTAAGTATTATCAAAGACAATAGGTGACGGTTACAACCCGGAGAAGCAATTCGGTTAGGGGCCGGTTAAGAACCGGTTAGGAATCAGGTGCAAATATTACAGGATGCTGGTTAGAAGCCGGATAGGTGCCAGCTACAATCCCGGAAACAAAATACAGATAGAGACTGGTTAGGGCCGGTTAAGAACCGAATAGGAGTATTATGCGGACCCAGTTACAAACCGGTTAGGTGACGGTTACAACCCGGGGACCAAATTCGTATAGGGGCCGACAAAAAACAACCGGTTAGGTATCGGGTACAAATATTACAAGATGCCGGATAGAAAGCGGTTAGATGCCGATTACAACCCAGGGTCAAAATCCGGTTAAAGACTGGTTAGGGCCGGTTAAGAACCGGGTAGGAATATTATGAAGACCTAGTTACAAACCAATTAGCTGACGGTTACAATCCTGGAATGAAATCAGGATAGGGGCCGTTTATGAACCGGTTAGGAATCGGGTACAAATATTCCAGTATGCAGGATTGATACCGGTTAGGTACCGGTTACATCCCCGGGACAAAATCCGGTTAGAGACCGGTTATGGACAGCTATAACCCACTTCTAACCGGGTTCTAATCGGGTTCTATCCGATTGTAGTTTCATGAACTAAGAAATAATTGTGTTAATACAAAAAGTATAGGTTAGATGATGATCACAAAAAGATATAATTGATTTCAAACAGGAAACGTAAATGGCATATGAACAAATTTAAAGGAGAGATGAGTACCAAAAATAACTAGATCTAAATAAATACGTTTCTTTCATTTCTTTTATTTGCACCAAGGATTTGTTTACTTCGCATTTGAGTAAATATTTTGAAGCGCAAAAAGAGTCATTCTATTTGAATTCATAAATTTATCAACGTGCTGATCAAATAAGAATAATGAAGAATTCAGAGAATTAAATTAAATCGGAAGAATTTAAAGAATTAGAAGAATTTCTACTAATTACCAGAATTTTAGATAATTCAAAGATTTAAACATAATTAAAGCAATTCGATAATTTAAAGTCATTCAAAGGATTTCAAAGTGCACAAGAATATTCAATCAATTTGGGAATATTTGAAAAATTGAAAATTAAAAAGGGAACGATTCATCAACCGAAGAAAATTTATCTAAAAAAGAATGGTTTCTTATCTACGGATCTGGTGATTTTTGTAAAGCTTATTTATATACAGATAAAAACTTGAATATAAAACGTCAAAATCCTTCCAATTTAACTAACTGAATTTTTATTATTATTTAAGTAGTATTTCTGAATTTTCAAAAATATGAACAGAACAATAATTAAAGGGAACTGCTAACACCGTTTCTTGTATAATACTATATATTTCTCGCTGAGTTAATAAATTATTAAAAATTATACAAATAAGAAAAAGTGAAAACATGTATTAAAAATGTTTATTATCGTAAATACTTTGAAAATATAATTATTTCAATGTTACCAAATAAATAACAGTAGTGGATACCTTGTTTTTTATCTTTCAAAGATACGTCATTTATTAGGCACATGTATAATATTATTTTACCTTGAGAAACTCTGATAATTTATTGTCCAAAAAGTACAGAGATTGAAATCTCACCTGTATAAATATTTTTCAGACAAGAATTTTACGTAACTAAAATTCGTTCAGGGATATAGGTACGCGTTAGATAAAGCCTTTTTTGTGAAGAATGTATCTATTTTCTTTTTAAACCTAAATTTATCTAAATTTTCAATAAAAGAACGGATTTTCAAGAAAATAGTTCAATGTTCAAAGTAACTTATGAATTTTCAACTAAAATTATGAATCTTCAACTGGAATAGTAGAATTTTCAACAACAAAAATAATAATTTTTTCTAAAAAAGATAAATTGTAAATTAAAACCTAAATAATTAAAATTCAAGTTCAAAAAATTAATGTTCAACCAAATAGATGAATTTTCAACTGAAAATATAATATATTAATTTTCAACTAAAATTATGAATCTTCAACTAGAATAATTGAATTTTTGACAAAAAGGATGAATATTCTACCAAGAAGATTAATTTCTAAAAAAAAGGAATTTTCAACTAAAAAAGATAATTTTTCATTGAAAAATGGAATAATTGAATTTTTAGTCAAAAAATGAATGTTCAACCAAAGAGATCAATTTTAAACTAAAATTATGGAATATAAACAAAAATTATTTTGCAACATAGTGTTTAACTCTCAATGAAGTAATTTTATTTCCAACCTAAAAGATGAATTTTGGACTAAAATGATGAATGCTTAACTAGAATATTTGATTTTTTTAGTCGAAAAGAAGAATGTTTAAAGAAGAATATTAACTCGCAAAGGAAAAGATAATTTTCTATCATAAAAATCGATCTTTAAAAAAATATGAGGATTTTCAACGAAATAGTTAAATTATCAATTAAGAAAGACAAACTTTCATCCAAATTGTTGTATTTTGAACCAGAAAAGATCAATTTTCAACCAAAAATGGACATCGAAATTTTTAGTTGAAGGAATTTATTTTCAACTAAACTGATGAATTTCCAATAATAGTGATGAATCTTCAACTGAAATAGTTGAATTTTATACCAGAAAGATGACTTTTCAACCATAAAGATTAATTTTCTACGAAAAAAGCAAATTTTTCGCAAAGTACATAAACTTTCTAACAAATAGTTCAATTTCTAAATAAAAAATATAAATTCTCAAACAATTTTTTCTACAAAGTAGTTACACTTCGAACCAGGGATGAATTTTCAATTAACGTAATGAATATTCAATCCAAAAAATAATTTTTAACAAAAGAGTTTAATTTTCAACGAAATAGTTGAATTTTTAATTGAAGACAGAAGAATTCCCTGATCCAAGTCAGGATAAACGATGAGTAAGCAAATAAAACGTGATGAATCCATTTTTTCAAAAAATTTAGAAAATTTTATGTTTGTGTATGTTTGAAATATCATCAATTCGATTATCAAACTTAAGTAAGCGAAAGAAATCTCACAGAGAAAAAAATTGCAAAAGGTGAAGACTGGATCATAAATCCCTTTCATAAAAACTCCCGCGACAACGCTCTCTTTAGCAATGAGATAAGAGAAAAGCTGATAGAATTAGCAGCTGATCGCACCCTAAGTCTTCAATTTCAAGAACAATCTTTAGAAAATTGTTGGCATGCAGCGACTCGTAATTATCCTGAATTGAGCAGAGAAGCAATATCAGCTCTTTTACCTTTCCCAACTACGTATTTATGTGAACAAGGATTTTCCGCCAAGGTTCATGTAAAACAAAAATCATTCAATAGGTTATATTATTTTCTCAAACTTTCTTTGCTTACCGCCAATGGTTGCCAATCTGAATGTAGCTGTAGGGAACGGGATTCGTGATTGTCATTTCGAGGGTACATTTTTTCAAAAGGTTGACGACCTCTGATATAAATGGGGATTATGAAAGGATTCTAGATAGGGGGATTTGTTGACAATGTCGATGTTACCCTGACTTGAAGGAATTAAAATTCTTGTTATACCTCCTTTTCTAAACACCAGTACTTTCGTTTTACTCAGGTTGAACTTATTCTTGTTCATTCCGCAATAATTAAAGACGTGCAAGCTTTTTTATATTATCTAATTTGGAATGAGCATTAGAAGATTTACTAGAACTTCGATGTTGATTCCTTTGAACCTGTTCTCCATGAAAAAGGCCTCAGCGTTGGCAATAAGGAGTATAAACAAAATTGAGCCCGATTTCTAAACCACCTACAGTAATTTCAATTATTTTCGATCTATTCACTTTGCCTTTTATTCTTTTAGAAGCCTTACGGTAGAAAAAGGCTAGCACTCCTGGTTTTGGACAATTCATTCTATCTCACTCGGATCGTTCGGTAGAGAAAGATTGCGGCCAACACCCTAAGAGCGACAAAGATTGCAGTAAAGCACTTTTAGTGTAGCATCGTGTCAGCATGACGTGCTCTGCACCTATCACCTATCACCTTCGTGAGGATGTCTCGTCGGTGTCCTTCCTCTGGACCATCAATTTTTCAGTTTATGGTGCGGTGAGAGCTTCGTTGCATTCAAATCGAAAGCTAAAATCGACGATGGACCAAAATACCAAAAGACGCTGGCATCAACTAACCAAGAAGATTGGATAGGCCAGACAGAATGCTTGATACTGAAATCTGAATTAAGTCCGGATTATTTGAGGAAAGCAAACGTTTGCTTCTCCGACAGGGGCTTTTACATCTTCTACATTTATGTACAAGCTCCATGAATTTTCCTGTCGAGGAGCTATTCAAGGAAGTTTTTGAACTCAAACGTTCTTTCCTTGCGCCTTTGGAATTGAGGCTTCTAGATGCAGTAATTCACTTTCTTCACTTCTGATGTTAAGATCCAGGTCCAGGGTCTCGACCGCCTGCTCTGCGGCTCTGCAAATGAATGCTCCTTTGCCAATCATCTCGTGATTCCTGATAATTTTTAGGAGACAATCTCTTCCATTTGCGATGATTAGCTGTACACAGGATAATTTTATTATAAAGACATTGGAGACTTGGAAATTCGAACTCGCCCTGATGGCCTGAGGTTTACAAAAGCGGAACGGACAAATTGATAAACAAGCTCTTCTGCATATGCATGATCTTACACTCGGCAAAGTCGAGAGCCATGAGCTAGTGCTTCGCCCATGGAACCACCCTAAACGAGTGGACTAGAACCGGAACGGCAAGCCTGCTAGTCGCAGATATCTTGTTCAACGCCAACAGATTGGAAGACCAAATCTGTCGAAGGAAACATTCGCATGTGTTTTGGAGAACATCCTTTACTGATATTATATCCTGAATTTGGCTCTCAAGTATGCCTATGTATAGGTAGGTCCTTCTAGCGTCAACGTGTCTAATATCATTCATATCCACGAGCTCACGGTCCTTGGGAATGTCAGAAATTCGTTCTCGCTTCAGGTGAATCTTGGTAGACATGCCCAATCCGAAGCCCACACCAATCTCTTCTGTGTATCTCTCGAAGATTCTTGAAGCACTCTGAAGCTGCCTTGCATCAGAAGCATAGATCTTCAGGTCGTCCATATAAAATACATGAGTGATCTTATGCTTGCGATGATTTTTATTGCCCCAGAGGTATTCATGAGAATTGCGTAGTGCGAGATATAGTGGCTAAAGTGTGATGCCAGCAATACCGAATTGAAGATAAGAACAATATTAAGAAGCACTTTTAGCGATATTTGGAATGAGTATTGTTCTCTTATAATAACGATGACAGCAGCAAGTGATTTATGTGGAGTTTTTCGTCAAGATCATCAAGCTTTGAGAAGATTAGCTCGTGCATCAATGGAAGAACAAGCTTCTGCATTCAAAAACGCAATGGCCCATTTGAATGCGGCTCGAAGCCAACGGGAACACTATAATTCATGGCGAGAAAAAGGCAAAAATGAAAACCCTCAGTCACTGGCAGTGTTATCTTTTGATTACGCCTGAAACTTTTCATATCTATCCAGTTCTCAGCAACTCGGTTCCTCTTATTTTGAAGCTGAGCGGAAATGCGGAATTTTTTGAATCAATAATGAGTCTAATCATATTCAAACAAATGTTCTCATTGACAAAACAGAAATAATGTTGTTTATTATCCTTTGTGGCGTATAATGAATGGGAACAAGAAGATCTGTTTAAATATTTTATTGACTGGCCACACGAACTTTTCACCTGACTGAAATTTTGGAATTTTGAAATCCAAGTACCCCAAACCGACAGTGGGTTGTCAGGAAGATTTCATTGAAGTCTTGAATATCTCATCCCCAGATGGTTTTGATGTGGGTATTCCCAGCCTTGATCTGACAAAAAAAACTGCCATATTTTTTGGGCCGAATGGGGCAGTTTTTTGAAAGAATACTTTGAGCCCATTGCGGCAATTACGAAATATCACAAGTTTTATTTCTATGAAGATGGTCAAATTAAAGTAAAAAATTTTTCCAATTCTCAGGATGCAATTATTGTTTATAAGAAAATCAGACTCGTGATAACAAAAATGTCTCCGTTAAACAAAGTATTAGCCAGTTCACTCCTGAAAGAGTATAATTAGCTCTCGTGTCACACGTATGCAGTACGGAAACATGTGGAGGAAAATAGGAATTACAAATTTTGCTGTTAGAAATTTAATTCTTTTTTTTATATAAAAGCGTGGATCAAAAACTATCTATATAATCAAAATCTTGAAAATCGATTTTCCAACTCTAAGGTTCCTCGTGGCGCTTCACAAATATCTTTATTAAAAAAATATTCGAAGATTTTTTCAATAATGTGTAGATTTATTGAGGCTGTATATAATTATTGGAAAAAAGACTATAGAAATGAAGAATATGAAGAATAGAAAAGTGTAATAAAATAACACGATTGTGTGTAACATTTTCGACTTTATTGAAACAATGATAAAAGGCAGGATTGCGAAACTTGTAAATAAACGTCACTTCCATCAACGTAACGTATTTACACGGGTTGCTTCAGAATGAAATAATTAAAAACATTTACACACTTAATCTATTTTACTCTACTTTATCAAGGAATTCAACAAAACACAACAGTGAAATAAATTTGTGATTTTCTACCAATCTATTAGTGGAATGCTGAAATATTACTATTTCATTAGTCAAACCAGCAATAACCAACGTTCGCTTTCAATATTTGACAAACCTAATTTTAAATTTTGAAAGTTTTCGTTAACTTTTTTTTATTCATCAAATCTATTTCAAATGAGTCATATTCTATACTTCATTTAGAAGAACCTTTCATTGATTAAATATTTTTTTCTTAAGAGGAAGTTAGGAAACGTCTATTTTTCCGTTTCAAGAAAAAAAAATGTCAATGGAATTACGATTAGTTTGACAGTAGTTCACCCATTTATTTATAGAATTTTACTAGCATCCCTCCCTGAACTACAGGGGTGAAATTTCCATCCTATAAAATCAATTTTTAACATTTTAAAATTTTTATGAACGAATTAGAATTCAAAACGTTTAATTAAATATTGTTCTGTATATATTAACATTTCTATTATTTTTTCCCTATAACAGTATTTCTCTAATGATTTTCGTGCTACTGTCACGAAGGAATTGAATAAGAAACTATTTTTATCCTTTTTCGAGGAAAAAGACTGGCGATTTCAGAGCCTTGAGAACCATAATACATTGACTTTTCAATAAAATTACCAGTTACAAGTAACATTTCGATCTGATTTCGGATTAAAAACAATATTCCATTTTTGTTTAACGCTTTTTTGAAATAAATCCATGATGTGGACGTAAAGGATACTAGTTCACATGTACACTATTTTAAAATATTTCTGCTTGATTTGGCGGCCAATTGGACATTCTTTTATTTCTTCTGGTTTCATCGCCCGAACCTTGTTGGTTATCATGTTTATTTTTGACCGACTTCTAGCTATATTATACATTCCACGAAGAATACCAGTATTCTCTTCGAACAGTGCAAAAACGTCACCATTGGATTTCGATAGAACAGTAAATTCTTGGTCAGGAAACGGTTCAAATTGGGTAGCTCCTAATTTCCTCCGAATCGTTCCATTAGTCGGAAAAACGTATTTTCGAAATTCAAATCGCTGGTGCGGATTCGTGACAGGAACAAGTTGAATACATTCTAATACATTAGAAGGAGGCCCTGGAGGAGGAAGAGGCCTGACAGGAGGATGAGTTCTGTCGGAAGCCAAAAGATGTTCGTACCCAGGAATACTTCCGCCATTAGGGTGATAGCCAAACTCGTAGCCTAATTCTGCAAATAGGAATAGAGGATTAATTTTGTTTAAAGTACACACTCGTATTATTTTTGGATGTTAGTTTCATTAACCAGTACGATATCTAATTTTCCCGATATTATTTTATGTTGATGAACCTGGTTTGTGAAATAATCAGGGTATATTTTAAGTTGCAGTGTTCACTAAAAAGGCGGTAGGGTACAACGAGGCAAGACCGAAGGAATAGCATTTATTACTTTATAAAAAGTTAGAGAAAAGGAAATGATGTTTTTTTTAATTATTTCAAGTCCTAGGTCTATAATATTTCCATACGATTCAACTATGTGAATGAAGAAGATACTGGGCGCGTCCCAGGGTTGCGGGTAGGGGGCCCAGAACCGAGGGCTTCGGCTGAATACAATTACAAAACTCAATAAGCAATCGCGGACAATGGTCCAGGGATGCTCTCGAAGGAAAAACCCCCAAGGCAAGGCGTCAACAACCGCGTCGAACTCTGAATGGCACCAGGGTATGGTGCTCCAAACGGTGTCTCTAGGATACTAGGTCGCCTCTTGGAGTATTAAGACCTTACCCAGCATGCGGGGCTCTGTGGGAGTAAACTCTTACTTCCCTAGCTACTCATGCAAATCAAGACGACGTCAGAACAAAACTTAAACTGAGGCATGTGTGAGGAGTTGGTTGGTCCGTTGGACGTGGCGGATGGTCTTGACTTTAGTCAGAAGTCAAATGCGAAGCAAGAATTGATATTGGCGGGAAAATTCATTGATAACACCTACAGGTTCAGCGCAGAATTGGAGGATGTGCGAAAAAAGTTGACGGAATTCTCCGAAACTAAGAGAAATATGTTCATGCCAATCCGGCATGGACTTGACGCAGCGCACGAACTGGTGGAAAAAATTGATTCCAATGTAGATGACGCTAAATGTTATTTTACATTCGCATCAGCCGACGTAGGAATGGCGTTCGGAAAAGAGGTGACAGAAGTAAAGAAGGAGTTAAATTAGAAGAAAGAGACCAGCCAAAACTCTACCCAGACCGAAGAAGCTGTGGAAACTCCCGCTTCCCATACTGGGAAGAGAGAAAGGGAGCCCACGCTGAGTCCAGTTGAGGCAGGCTCCTCCAAACCAATGCCGAAGAAGCCGAGGACGCGCACTACAGAAGCAGCGTCCTCAACTCCGAAGGAGAAAGATGCAGGGGTGACAACAGACGCACCCCCACGAAGAAGAAGGAGTTGAAGAGGTTTTATTAAAGCCGCCCCGGGTTCGAGCTACGCCGAGGTCTTGAAAGACCTCAAACAGAAGGTTAAACCGGGCACCCTTGGTGTCAACATCAGGGGTGTCCGTGAGACAAGGAAAGGAGAGGTCCTCATTGAAGTAGGCCCTGCTGCGGGTGGCAGAGCAAAGCTGTCGTTTGCCATCAGGGAGGCGGGTCGGCGCAGGAAACTCCGTATGAGAGCTCGTCCCACGCACAGAAGTCGAGGTCTTGGATTTGGACACGACAAGCTTGGTGGAGGAGGTGACGGAGGCGGTATGTCCCCACTTTGGCGGAGTCGACCCAGGCAATGTCAAGGTGTGTTTGACGAAGAGGTCCTTTAGTGGACACCTCAAGGCATATGTGGAGATGAATAAGGAGCTGGCGTCGCGACTCATATGGACAGGACATCTTAAGGTGGGTTGGATGTCCTGTAGGGTCCGGAAAAAGACGGAAGTGTTACGCTGTTGCCGTTGTCTTGACTTCGGTCATATGGCAGCGAATTGCAAGGGTCCGAACCGGACAAGAGCGTGCACGAAATGTAGAAAAGAGGTCCATAGGGCTGCGGGGAGTGCAAAGGTACTTCGTAATGCTACTTCTGCGCCACAAAGGAAGGGAATCCCCGGACCGATCATCTGCCGGGGACGATGAGGTGTGCGTCATTCAGAGAGGCAGCCTCGTTGAAGAAGCCTCAAGAATGACCCAAACACCTGATGTGAGCGATGTAACGCCAAGCAGGTGAAACAGTTGGAAGCCGAAGCACGGCTTATTGGCGTTACTCCCATGTCCTTGAAGTAATGCGAAAGCGGTTCCAAGGACATGGGTTGGCAGGAAGAGGAGGTGAGTTTAGTGGTTATTACCGTTTTTTTAGTTCGAGTCCCACACTTAGTGCTTAAATGCATTCTCTCTTCCACTACAACAACAAAAAAATAACCTGCATTTCGACGGTCTTGTCCCGCATGGTCGGGGCAAGACAGACGACGGTTTTTTTCTTTGAAATATAAATATCTTAGAATGTACAAATTACGTTCGGATTCAGTAAGAAGTAAAAGTTCTTTTTATTAGAAATAGCGATGGATGTGGTATAGTTTCTTATTCGTTTGGGATCCTGCTAGATGCGGACTACATCCGCTGGTATCTGACAAACATTTTCGTACTAGTTTCTTGTTTATCCTTGCACCGATGGTCAAGCCTTAGTTATTTTATGAAATTAATAGATTTTGGTCTTCAATCATGTTTAATTACCACCATTACATGATGGAATAATGTTTTATCTACCAGCAGATAAAATTTTCATGCTATAAGTATTTTAATTAATGTTGTCAAACATTAAATTCCTGACACCGAATCTTCCATTCTTTAATTGGCAAAAGTTTTTTCTGCATTATTTTCATTTCACAATTTAAATTTTCAAGATTTGAGTTCAGAACACCATTTATTTCATAAAATGGATTATTTTATGCAAAAGGGATTAAAATGATTGAGGAATATATACGTACCAACTCTTTAAGCATCGAATGAACTACCCCTAAACATATTTTAAAGACTTTTCTTGAATGGTTGTGC
>CAKNXH010073945.1:0-21341 GCA_932178445.1 Andricus quercusramuli | reverse complement strand
CTCTACGGGGGTGGACTTTTACTTCCCTAGCTACTCGTGGGAATTCTAATGGAGAACAATAGAAATTTAAACAGAAGTATATGTGAGGAGTTGGAAGGAGAGCTGGACGTTGTGGAGAAGCTTGACTTGAGTCAAAAGACTCATGCCAAGCTTGATATCATGGATGCGTACGAGGATATCGAGGAAGGTCGGAAACTCACGGATGACCTCGAAGATGTGCTGGCGGAGATGCAGAAATTCTGCAACTCCAAACGCAACATGTTCATGCCCATTAGGGATGGATTAGAAAAGGCGCGGCGTGTTGTGGTGCAGTTGGGAGTGACCTTGCGGTCCATCGACTGTTATTACCAGGTTGCGATCAAGTACATCGGAAAGGAGGTAGGTAAAAAGTACCTCAAAAAGGCGAAAGCGAGAAAAGACACGAGTCAAAGTGGGACTCAGAATGAAAAAGCCGTGGAAACGCCCACACCCCATCAGCGGAAGCCCGGAAGCGAGAGAGGGAGCCCACTCTGAGTCCCGTAAAGGCTGGCTCCTCAAAACAAAAGACGAAGAAGCCGAGGACCCGTAATACAATTGTGGCGTTCTCGACCCTGAAGGGTGGGGATGTGGAGGGGATCACTTTCACACCCTCACCCACGAAGGAGAAGCTGAAGAGAGCCTGACCCGAGGCGGTCCTGATAAGACCAGCCGAGGGTTCAAGCTATGCGGAGGTTCTCAGGAACCTCAAACAAAAGGTGAAGCCGGACACCTTTGGTGTAAAATTTAGGGGTGTCAGGCAGACCCGAAGGGAAAAGGTTCTTGTGGAGGTAGGGCCGGCCGCGGATGGCAGATCAAACCTGTCCGCGGCCATCAAGGATGCTGTGGGGAATGCGGGGAACGTGCTTGAGCTCGTTCCCCGCATCGAAGTCGAGATCCTGGACCCCGACTTGATCACAGATAAGGAAGATGTGGAGGCTGCGGTCCGAAAACATTTCGGAAAAGCAGCAGCGGGAGAGTTGAAAGTGTGCATGACGAAGAAGGCCTTCAGAGGTAATCTGAAGGCCTTCGTGGAAATGAAAGAGGACCTGGCGGCAAGACTTCTCCGCACGGGACACCTTAAAGTGGGGTGGGTGTACTGTCGTGTGCAGAAGAAGACGGAGTCTGTAAGGTGTTTCCACTGCCTGGGCTTCGGCCATAGGGCGGCGGGATTCAGGGGTACAGATAGGACCCAGGCCTGCTGGAGGTGCGGCAAAGAGGGCCATAGGGCTGCGGCGTGCGAAAGAACGCCACAGTGCTACCTCTGCGCCGCTAAAGAAGACAAACCCCGGACCGATCATCTGTCGGGGACAATGCGGTGCGCGTCGTTCAGGGAGGCCGCCTCTGTGAAGAAGCCGGACGAGCGACGCAAATAGCAGATTACACCCAACCAAGATGCCGAAGGCCGATGAGCCCGTTGTGCGGTACCACCGCACTGCTGAGGACGATGCGCGCATCTTGGTTGGGTGAGAAGTGTTGAAATGCCAAGCTGGCTCTACAAGGTGGAAGTCGAAGCACGACTTAGTGGCCTTACCCCCATGTCCTTGAAGTAATGCGATAAGCGGTTCCGAGGGCATGGGTTGGCGGGAAGAGGAGGTAAGTTTAGTGCGCCCAAAAACCGAACAGAGCAGGTTTCATATTTCCACTTAAAAAAAATATACCTTAGCCACAAAACAATTTCGTAACATCACCAGGGTCAGACTGCCCGATTTCAGATGAAATCAGTCTATTTGAAATTTAAAAAAGTAAAGTAGAGAACTCACCTTTCTCAGTTTCCTTATAAGGAATGTGAGAGACGGGTTTTGGTGACCAAAGATCATTATGCGAACTGGAAGTTCTTGTTATCTTGTGAGAAGCTAGTTCGTAATCAGACCTTTTGAAGAAGTTCAAAGCCTCGCTGATGATCTGTGAAAGATTGTTTAATTAGAAATTAAGAGTCTAGAATAAGCTGATAAAATGTGGTCTTATGTTATAATTTATGATTTAATTTACCTCCGTGAAAGTACATATAGTCCCAACAGAAAGGTGTAGATCGATCGAGCTCACAATCGCAGTAATTTGTACATCTTGTGTTTTTTCTTTTCTACAGATTTCCACGTCACAAGGAAGCAAAACCCAGTGCGGAGATTGTCGCAGGTATCTTTGCTGACTTTTGCTTTTGGCTCGAACGTCCGATAATGTGCAGACAATTGACGACAAGCTCTTGTGTCGACTGGATTCGATCATCAACTCCGCTTGCAATAAAATTGCATGGGCGTTGCTGGCACTCAGATCGCTGAAGAGGAGCAGCTCTGGTTTTCGGACTCTTATTGAAATTGAAGAACCTGCGAGGTATGGATTATATCATTATTTTACTTTTTTATATTTCATTTACTAAGTCTGTCCGGAAAGTATCCGACCTTGTGTTCCAACTGTGTACCTAGCTGTTAGGCCCTATACTAAGTGACACGGACCTGCGAATCTTCAGTCGATTAGCATACGCAGTTGCGTAAACGTTTAACCACGTACGCGTCGCATTCCAGGATGACGGAACGCACCGGAAAAAGTGTGTGCATTAAGTTTTGCCAACAATTTGTAATTCATGTGTGGAAACCATTGTTATGATTCGGAAAGTGATTCGCAGGTCATTGGAAAGTGATCCTCGCTCTGGAAGATCCGCAACGGCAAAAAAACCTCAAAATTTGACCCTGAATTGTGGAAAAGTGACTGGGTCCTTCACCACGACAACGCGCAACAACCTGCCCATCCACCGCAGCTTATTCAGCAATTTCTGGCGAAACACGGCCTTACATGACTTCGGCAGCCCCCATGCAGTCCTGACCTTGCTACCTGTGATTTCTGGATGTTTTCCAAAATGAAATATTATCTAAAAGGAAAACGATTGCAAGTTATAGAGGAAATAAAACATAATGCGACGAAGCAGCTGTTAGCTATTCTGAAAGATGAATTTAAAGGATCGCTGGAACGAGGTTGTGGCTTCTAAAGTATAAAACTTTGAAGGAGATATCATCGCCAATGACCGGAATTAACTCTTACTCCTGGTACATCACAAGGTCGGATACTTTCCGGACAGACATCGTATATAAGTAATTGTAAAAATGTACCTGACTGTTCTTCCGCACTCAGATTAGGATCTAACGAACTCCGGTACTCCCGCGCCGTATCTACTGTCTAAAAAATAATCTAAATCAATTCAGATTTGAGAATTTAATAGCACATTGTGTATCAAGGGCGGAAAGAGGGCGATTGATGCAAATGCGAGTTGCAGCTGAGCTGAGGGGACACAGTGCTTTTTGTCCTTAACCTGCATCAAAATTTGCCTTTTGAGGACATCTGAGGGGGGCGTAAAGTAGTTTTTTCTGCTCGGAGGCTGAAGTGGAGAGGGTGAAGTACATAGTGGCCGCTGGTTATGGAAATCCACAAAATCAGGCAAAAGTCAGGGATTTTGAAAAAAAAGCAAAAGTCAGGGAATTCCTGTAAGAAGCACTGTACCTGTCAAGTATACTCAGGGCTGCGGCAGTCACTTTTAGTCAGTTTTTTTCTCATATTTATTTTTAGTCACTTTTTTTAAGATAAAGTCACTATAGTCACTTTTTTTAATGAAAGGATCACTTGAGTCACTTTTCTTTCAATAAATTAACCCATGACTTAACCACTAATGAATTCAGGTCTACACCTATTTCTGATTTTGTTTAATTCTTTGGAAATATTTTAGAGTATTTGGAAAGATTCTAAGAAATTTCTAATAGATTCCAATAATTCCAATGATTTCAAAGGATTTCCAAGATTTCGAGATATTAAAAAAATCCAAAGAAGTTTTCAAGTGTTTTACAATGTTCCAAAAGATTTCAAAACGATTCAAAGGATTTTAAATATTTTAGGGTATTTAAAAATATTCCATAGAATTTTTAATAGATTTCAATCATTTGAAGTGATTCCAAAGGATTCTAAACATCCTGGGCAATTAAAAATTCCACGGAATTTGTTTGTGTTCTAAAAAGCTTCAAGGGATTTTAATTCAATTCAAAGAATATGAAATATTTTAGGGAATTTAAAATTTTTTCTTGAAATTCTTAATATATTTTAATAATTTGAAATGACTCCAAATATTAAAGATCTTATGGTATTTTTTAAATTTCCAAAGAATTTTCAAATGTTCTAAAAAGTTTCAAGGGATTCTAAAACAATACAACGGATATCCAATATTTTAGGGTATTTACAATTTTTTCATCGAATTTTTAATCGATTCCAATAATTTGAAATGATTCAAAGGATTTTAAAGCTCTAATGGCATTTTCAAAAATTCAAAGACATTTTCAAGAGGGTTAAAAAGTTTGAAGTGCTTTAAAAACATTTCAAAGGATTTGAAATATATTAGAGTATTTTAATCGATTCCAAGGAATTTTTTTAAAGATTTCAGGGTATTTTTGAAACTTCGAAGGAATTTTCAATAGCTTTACAATGCTTTAAGGGATTTCAAAAGATTCAAAGGGATTGCAAAAGATTTGAAATGATTTAAAGTATTTTAGTGCATTAAAAAAAAATCCAAGGAATTCGAAAGAGATTGAATAAATTACAAGAAATTTCCAAGGAGTGTAATGATTTGAAAGAATTTACCAATTTTTTCATGAGGTTTCAAAAGGTTTCCGAGGATTTTAAGGATTTTAAGGTATTTTAAAAACTCTTAAGGTATTTTAATAAATTTTCCATGATTTCAGAAAATATCAGATTGTTTGTAATTTCACGGAATTCTATAATATTTTAGTGGATTCCAAAGTATTTATTCGCAAAAAATGAATTTCGTGGTATTTCAAAGATTTCCATACATTTTTATGTATTTCCTAAGATTTGAAAGAATTTTAAAAGACGACAAGTATTTTTCAATCGAATTAAATAATTTAAAGGAATTTTAAAGAATTTGAGAGATTTTAGGGTATTTTTTTATTTCAAGAAATTTTCAAGAGCATTAAAAAATGTCAAGAGATTTCAAAAGATTTTAAAGATTTCAAAATATTTTAGGGTCTTTGACAAGATTAGAAGTAACTTTGAATTGATTGCAGTAATTTTATGGAATTTAAAGGATTTAAAATATTTCTGAGAAATTTCAAAAGATTCCAATGAATTTTTGATCGATCTCAATTAATTGAAATAATTTTAATAATCTCTCAAGGTATTTTAATACATTTTTCAGGACCTGCATTCTTACTAAATTATCCTGAATTTTTTGAAATTCTTATGAAGTCTTTCGTATTTTTTGAATTCACTTGAATTCTTCTAAATTCACTCAATCCTACTCAATTCATTGGATTAGAAACTTTTTAAGCAAAAGATTTTATAAGATTTCCAAAGATTTTAATGATTATAAAATATTTTAAAAGCTGTCAAGGTATGATACATTTTTTAGTACCCTAAATTCTCATTAATTTATCCTGGATTCTTTTAAACTCTTTTGAAGTCTGACAATTTTTTGTATTCCCTTAAATTCCTCTAAATTCACTTCAATTTAACTGAATACAATGGCATTTTTTAAATTTCTTGCGTTTATTTTTTATTTTTTTGAATTTAAAAGAACATTATTTACATTATTAATGCACATTAGCCAGTTTTAGTAACTTTTTAGGTTATAAATTATTAATTTTGATTACAAGATTTCAGCTCTGGTCTTTAAAAATTAATATTCAGGGAAAATGAAAAGTTCTCAAAGGAAAAATCACGGAAAATTCAGGGAATTTTGAAAATGAAGTTTTGCGACCACCCTAAAAGTACCTTTTATCGCCCGGAGATGAAGCTGGGTGCAAAAAAACCACTTTGCGCACACTTTACATGCACGAAAAGACATACTTTCTGTACAGGTTGGACAAAAATTAAACTATGAAATATAAGATGCTTCTTTGGCATTTTGTTAAAACTAAATATTGGCTTGTACTACTGCACGCTAAATGGCTGTTTATATGGGTCGACCTATACTACTGATTTTTGGTAGTATAAGTCAACGTACAACAAAGGGCGGACTATACTTTTACTTATACTACTTACGCTCATGGAGTTCATTCACAAAATACGTGATGATCTTTTTTTAGCTATTTTTTACGCCTCTCCCCCTTAATTATAAAGTGTGATATTTGATTAAACCCTTCTTTAAAAATAATGGACCCTCAGTTTAAAAAAAATACAAATAATTTCGATTTGTTTTATAATATGATAATTCCACCAAAACATATACGATGCAAAAACTTTGCCGAGTACAATTAAATGAAGTTGTGAAATCAAAGTTGGCCAAGTAAAATGAAAAAATAATAATTAGGATTAATTTATTATAACGACTACTGAAAAATAATTTTTTAAATGTTGTTTTAGAATTTCAATTTGAGGATAAAATCTAGAAAAATTATTTATAAACAAAATTTTTAAATTATAGCAAAACTTGACGGGACTAAATATCTTTTACGTATATAGGATAATGAAATTTTTGAGAACTTACAACTTCATGGTCGTTACACTCATAACCCTCGTTGACGACCCCTTCGTCTATTTGTTCGCCAGGTATCGAATCCAGAAAATATTGGGCTAAATCTAACAAAAATGGTACACACAAATTAACTCGTGATTCCTCCACGAGCATATCTAAACACGTATCTCCTGTTGAAGTCCTGGCGAAGGAAAAATCTAGCGCTGGAGGCATGGATATGTAAACTCCTGAATCGGAATTAATTCCCATTCGTTTTGCCGGTGACTGAATTATTCTGCAATAAAAAAAGATGATTTTATTCTCTATAAACATTAGGGTGTCCTATAGAATTTTGAATTTTTAAATTTTGTTAACTCTGCCCCCTAAATTTCTTCCGCTCGACCGTTTTAGGTTTGAAAATGAATTTTTTTAGTTTTCGAAGTATTTGTTATTTATTCAGGAATGAGTCTTGCACTTTTTGAAACTATGAACCGACATTTTTAAGATATTATCGGGCTAAGGATACGAAAATTTGTAATTTCATTACATCATTTTTTTAATAATATGCACAGGATTATTTCTACAATATAGAGCAAATATTATTTATATTGAATAAATTAAGAATATTATACCGGCTGACAGAAAAAAAATTGAATTTCGAAATATATATATTTATAGATTAAAAATTCCTATAGTACATTAAAATGTACTTTGTGCTTAAACTTGACTAAAAAAGACTAATGTGCATTCATGATGTGAATAATTTTCTTTTGAATTCAAAAGAATTTAATGAAATTGATTAGAATTCTACATAAATTTAAACTAATTCAGGATAAAATCATAAGAATCCAGAGTAAATTCAAAAGAATTTAGGTAAAATTTTAAAAATTCAAATGATTCAGAAAAATCCAAAAAATTCGTTTGATTTCAGTAAAATAAGAATGAGTTTAGAACAATTCAAGGGAATTCAGGAGGTTTAAATGAAATTCATGATTATTTGAGCAAATTGTACGAAATTTATAAAAACAAAAACTTTAATTGGATTGAGTAAAATGAGAGTAAACAGAATTTAGGGCAAATTCAACCAAATTTAAGTTAATTGTCAAAAAATTCAAAAAATTATTTTTAAAGAAATTAAATTAAATAAGATTCGAGTGAATTTAGAGGAATATAAGGGAAATTAGAAGAATTCGATAAAATTAAATCAAAATTAAAATCAATTGGAAGCAATTCAAAAGTATTAACAAAATTAATTGTTTTGACTGATATTTCAAAAATTCAAGGTGAGTTCAAAACACATTAGGAGGAACTAAAATAAACTTAAAAAATCCACTGAATTGAGTAGAAAAGAGCGCATCTAGAAAAATTCGAGTGAATTAGAAAGAATTCAAAAGAATTTAGAAGAAACTAATAAGAATTCGCGGTAAATTTTAAATAAATTCAAATAAATCGCAAAAAATTCCAAAAATCCAAAATATTCAATTCATTTTTGTAAAACTGGAGTGAATTTAGGAGAATTCAAGTGAATGCAACAAAATGTGTAAAATACAAAATATTCTATTGAATTTAGATAAACGGGAATGAATACAAATCTGATAAAAGTCAAGATAATTCAAGGTCAACTTAAAAGTCTTTAGGCTGATTTGAAAAAAATTGACGTTAATTCAAAAAAGATACATTAGAGTCAGTTCATTTTGAGGGAATTTCCAAAAATTTAGAGCGAATTCAAAAGAATTCAAAGGAATTCAATAGAATTCAAATATCACTAAAGTCTTTGTACTATAAAAAATTTGTATTTTTGGTATGTCTCGAAATTAAAGATTTTTTGTGTCGCCCGGTGTAAATATTTCTAAATTCTTCATTATGGAGAATATCTTCTTTACATTTCATGAGGAAACCTGTGCATACTATATCAGGGGAACAAATGTTTAGGGGCCATTTCAGACCATTAATTGTATTGAAATTACAAATTTCCACATTCAATGTTCCATGATATCTTCAAACAAATTTTGTTGTTTTATAATATTTAAGGCTCATTCCTCAATAAATAACAACAAATTTGGAAGGATAAAAGATTTTGTTTACTTTTTGAGCATTTTAAAATTTTAAACAAAGAAAATTCATTTTCTGATCTAAAACGGCCTAGCGGAACGTCTAATTCATTTTAAAAAATAATAAAAGACAATTTATGGAAGTATTTTTTTGCCTAAAGGAAGAAATTTAGGGGGTGGTGTTTGAAAAATTAGAAAATACAAATTTTTGTTCGGTACCCTGATAAACAGAAACCGTAAAAATAACAAGGTTTCCACAAGATCTGAGAAACCTGGAAAATCATGGAATTTAAAAAAAATTACTGCATTTTTTTATTTGCACCTACTTCAAACTCTTAATAATTATTTATTTTTGAAAATATAGATTAATATGAGTCAGAATTCTTCAGAATTCAATAATTATTGAAAAGCCCTGGTGGAAATAATTTTTGTGAATTTTTATGAAAACTTTTGTACTTTTGTACAATATAAATTTATTTGAAAAATTTCCGTTTTCACGAGTCTCTCGCCGCTTTTGAGAAATTTAAAAATTCAGGAAATCTGAATACTCTGGAAAAATTGTTTACAAAAAACTACAGCATTTTACGAAGAGTAACTTTTTCATATAAAATTGTAGAAAATAATCACTTCAGGGATCTACATTTTCCTAATGTTTCATTGAAATATGCTCATTACATGTTCAAGAGGTTTTTTTTTTTTTTTTGAAATTCGTAATTTTTTACAAAAACCTATTAGAAATTGCCTTCAAAAATGCGATATTTAAAACTTGAATGAATTAAATATTTTTTCGTTCCACCCCAATTGACACCTGGAAACTAAACTTTTATTATGGGGTCGTTGATTTTCCTCTTTTCTTATAAAAAATTGTTGCTATTTATAATTGTGTACAGGCGATTGTAATTTTCTAAACAGAACACATTAAAAATTTTTAGTTTTTTCAGACGTATCCTTTCGTAAAATTTCATAAATAGGTGTCTTTGTAGCAATTCGTAATTTTATACAAAAAATTATAAAAAATCAAGATTTGTTGTAGATTTTCATAATCTTTTTAGAAACTATTAATTTTCCATACAAAGTCATAAAACTTCAAACTTTTACAATTATTCATTAAAAATCTTGATTATTAGTCCTCCAGGGTTTGTATTGAATAATAAGTTTACAAGAAATTTTTGGTTAATCAGTTCGTGAACTGTAGAATATGTTGAAATTGAATAGAATTTACTTCATCCTGGTGGACAAATTTTTTCAAAGAAGTAAAAAAAAACTAAATTTTTTTAGAGGAATCTACAAATACAATAAATTACAGGAAAGTACCATTTTTTTATTATTAGGACGAGTTTCCGTACTTTCTAAATATTTTATTTTATATTGTTGTATTTTATTGTAGTTTTAATTTCCTATAAGAATCTATAGGAATGTACAGGTTTTGTATCCTAAAAGTGGTTCTTTTTCGACCTAGGATGACAAATATTTAGAATATTGCATTGAGATAATTTTATATTATGACATATACATGATTGCTATTACAAAAAAGCTTTTTTGTTTAAACTTTGACGGAATGGTAGAATATTAAAAGACAATTATGAATAATCGTTATTGAACAACAAAAACCTTGCGTTTGAAGATTTTTTTTCAAATATATGGCAATCGATTGGACACCATATATGTCATTCAAAATGTTGTCTTTGCAATGTCCTCAATATTTGTCATCCTAGGTGAAAAAATACCAACTTTTCGATTGCAAAGAAAAATTGAAAAATGGAGAAAGAATTGATCATGGGTATTAAAATTAAAAGATTTGAACGATTGAAGATTACACAATTTTCATTTGAAGTAATAAAAACTGAACTGCAAACTAAAACACTCAATGTGCAGTACTTTTGAATTTTAAACTTGTAATATTAAACCTTAAAAGTTGTTGAATACAAACGCTGAATAATTTTCACGTATAAAAGGAAGTTTTTGACACTTTTCAATTGAACATTTTTTAAATTTTACGCCATTGAGCTGCAAAATTTTTAATTTTTCGCTTTTGTTTTACAGTTCAATTAACACTGATAGCGTGGATTTTTTTTCAATTGAAAAGTGTCAAAACCTTCTGTTTTATACTATTTTTATAGTATTTAATATTATTTTATATTATTGAGCGTTTGACGTGAACATTTTTAAGCTTTATTTTAAAAGTTTAAAATTCAAAAGTATTCCACTTTGTGTCCTTTAATTTGCAGATTGGAGTTTATAACATCAAATAAAAAATTGTGTATCTTTAAGAGTTGGAATATTTTAATTTTAATGACTGATTAATTCTTTCTCAATTTTACAATTTTTATTGGCTGTCATAAATTTGCTCTTTTCCGGCCTAGGATGAGAAATGCGTAAGGTTTTGTTTTTGTTCAATAACGATTATTCATTATTGTATATGTCTATTACATATCCTACAAAAATTGACAGTAAAGTACAAGTCGAAACGTTGATGTGGATTCTAAAAGTATTACTTGTAAAAATTCATATTTTTTTTGTTTAAATTTGTAAATTCCTTTAATCAACTACCAGTATTTACAACATAATTTTAAGTATAGTTTTTCAATACTTCAACTTTTGTGAAATCTTGTATTTTTTTGTAGTCTTTTGTAATTTTCTACAATAATTCGCGTAAAATTAAAAGTGTTTTTATGACGTCAAACCCTTAGAAATAAAAAAAATTTTAATCCTGTAGTATTCTGTAATACCTTGTAGATTGTACTTTTTTGTTAAATTTTGTACATTTTTTTACAAAAACATACATGTTTTGACACAAAATTACAGTTGTAGAAATGTTGTACTTTCTTGTAAACATTTTTTAAACCAGTGAATTTTTTAAAAAGTTGACCTGGAAATAAGAACCTACTTTTTAACAATAGCTGCCCTTTTGCGCATATCTTCCAATTCACAGCTTCGGACAGAGACTTTTATCGACAGGCTCTTATTATTGAAAAGTTCTAATGAAGTACTCATTTCTCCAAAAATGAGTTTACACAATCCGTGATTAAAATCTCGCACAGGCGAGCTTAAAACCTGCAATAAATAAAAGCATTTTCTTTACAAATATATATACACTCAACTCCCGATATAAGAACGGCTGATTTACGATATTCCTAGAACGGATTGGTCTCCGCAGTTTCGTGATGAGAGGAGCCGCGGGCCGAAAGAGAAGCGGTGTTCAGTCAAGCGTGACAAACAGCTCGAGGGCCACACTCTCAGCGTGTAAGTTGCATCAGATTGCGTCATGCGTCAAAATACAACAGAAATGATTCATGCGGTCCTGCCTGTTTACGTAAGAATTCCCTCGATTGAGGATCAAGGCCACTGCAAGCCACGCCTGAAACCGTTCTTATATCGGGAGTTGAGTGTAATCCGCAACATTATTTTTCGTAATGAAACTTAAGTTATGAGCTCTGTGCTTTGTTTAGTCACAATCCAACAGCCATAATCAAGATGCAGAGTGTAAGATATAATAAGTGCATTGAAGAAAGAGAAAATTTCAAAACGAAACTGAATAGTACAAACGAAAAGAGAATCATAAAAATAAGAGCAGATAACTGAAAGTAATCGAGAAGAAAAAATAAATTAGGAGCCGTTCAAAAACTACGTCACATTGACAGAGGGAGAGGGGGTAATAGGTTTTGTGACTTAGGGGGGAGGGGCTAACGCAGAATTTGACATCACGTGGGAAATATAAATATGAATAACAACTTTCGTAAATGCATGAAAAAATGAAAATTAGTGGTACTATTCTGCAAGTAAAGCATCTTAATACAGACTTCACACTCTTTCACCTATTCCCCTCTTCACCCCTTTTTGAAGAATTCATATTTTTTCCCTGTTTTCTAGAAACTTCCCCGTTTTTCGTTTTTTTTTCGCTTAACTGCGAACTGGATTAATAGAACCCAATAAGAAAATGAAACTACTTTTCGTTGAAAATTTAATTTATTCAATTGAAAAGTCTACTATTATGCTTATGCGGTTCAGAATTAATCTCTTTTAATTACAAAATCTACCATTTGGTTGAAGATTTAACTACTTTGTTGAAAATCATTAGTTTTTGTGAATATTAATTTTTTCCAACTTAAAACTCAATTATTCCATTATTGGTTGAAAATTGAACGTTTTTCGTTGAGAATTCATGTATTTTATTAGAAGTTTGTCTTCCTTCGTAGAAAATTAATCTTCTTGATTGAAAATTTAACGGTTTGGTTGAAATTTGAACTACTTTGTTAAAAATTAATTTTATTAAGTGAAGATTCATCCTTTTGGTTGAAAATTTCATTATTATATTTTTGCTTAATAGTTAATAATTTTTAATTGAAAATACATCAATTTGTTAGAAAATTCATCATTTTGTTCTAAATTCGTATTTTTTTGGTAGAAAATTAATCTTCTTGATTGAAACGTCTACTACTAAATTTATGGTTGAAAGTTAAACTATTTTGTTAAAAATTAATTTTATTACTTGAAGATTCATCCCTTTGGTTGAAAATTTAATTATTATACTTCTTCTGAATAGTTATTCATTTTAATTGAAAATACAACAAATTTGTTAGAAAATTTATGTATTTTGTTCTAAATTCGTATTTTTTTTGGTAGGAAATTAATTTTCTTGATTAAAAATTCAACTAATTGGTTGAAAGTTCAATTACTTTCTTGAAAATGCATTGTGTTGGTTAAAAATTAATCGCTTTTAGTTGAAAATTCAACAATTGGCTGAAAAATGTGTGTAATTTGTTGCGAATTCGTCTCTTTTGTTGCAAATTAATCTTCTTGAAGGAAATTCAAATACTTGGTTGAAAGTTGAAATTCTTTGATAAAAACTTATTGTATTTGTTGAAAAATAATCATTTCTCGTTGAAAATTCAACAATTTGGTGGAAAATAGATTTATTTTGTGGAAAATAATTCTTCTTGAATGAAAATTCAACTACTTGGTTGAAAGTTGAACTACTTTGTTAAAACAACATTGTACTGATTGAAGATTTAACCATTTTTTTAAAATTTGTTATTTTGTGGTTGAAAATAATTTTTCAACTAAAAATTGATGTATTCCATTATTGGTCGAAAACTAATCGTTTTTAGATGGAAATTTAACAATTTGGTTGAAAATTTATGTATTCTGTTGTAAATTCGTATTTCTTGGTAGAAAGTAATCTTCTTGATTGAAAATTCAACTACTTAGTTGAAAGATAAACTTATTTGTTTATAATTTATGTTCTTAGTTAAAGATCCATCTCTTCCGTTGAAGATGTAAATATTTTGTCGAGAATTTATTTTTTTTTTTGTTGAAAATAAATTTTTTCAACTGAAAATTTAACTATTCCATTTCTTGTTAAACATTGATCGCTTTTAGTTCAAAATTCAACTGTTTGGATAAAAATTTATATTTTCAAGTAGAAAGTTGTATTATTTTCGTTAAAAATCCAACTATTTGGTTGAAAGTAAACTTTTCTTTTTAAATCAACTTTTTTGTTCAAAAATTCAACTGCTTAGCTGCAAATTCGCCTTTTTATATTGAAAATTAATAATCTTTTTTGGGTGAAAAAGTCATGTTTTGTAGATGAAAATTCCTTGGTTAAAAATTCAACTGCCTTTTTGTTTCCTCTTTTGACTGAAAAATATTTCTTTGTTGAAAATTTAACTTTATTAAAAATTCATCTGTTTTGAGAAAAATTTCTCTTTTTTGTATGAAGATGCAACTGTTTGTTGAAAAATAATTTCGTTCTGGTTGAAGATTCAACTATCAGTTTGAACATTCGTTTTTTCAAATAAATTAAATTTTTTTGGTTTAAAATTAAAATCACTTTTGTTTAGAAGATCATTTATTAAATTTTTTGTTAAACATTCATCTCATTTGGTTGGAAATTCGATTATTTTTTGAAGATTTATCATTTCTAGAATAAAAGTATTGATGAATAATCTTTCTTGGTTGAAAATTCATTTTTTTTGGATTTGAAAGTCAACTGTTTTCTGAAACATTCGACTTTTCAGCTTGAATACTGAACTCTTTCATTGAAAATGTATCTCTTATTGGTAGAAAATTAACCTTTTTTTTCAAAATGCAACTATTTCATTGCAAATGTAAGATATTTCGACTTGAAATCTTAAGCTTTTAATATTGAATTAAATATGATACCCAAACATTATAGTTAGATGACATATTTGCTCTTTTTTCAAAAGATATCGTTTTTAATTGACCCAAGTTCATATTATAATTGTGAAGAAGTTTTTTAATTGGCATAAGGGTTGATAGTATTTATTTTTATTTAGTAATTAATTTTCAAAAAAAGATTTTTTCAATGAAATAAAAATTAAATTTTTTATACCGGACTCGTCAGAAAGGTAAAGTTTGATTCATACAGCCTTACTGACGAGTTTGGTGAGTTAGTTGGGGACGAAACATAAAAATTATAATTTTTATTTTATTAGAAAAAATATATATATTTTTTTAAATCAATTGCAGAACAAAAATAAATATGATCGACCCTAATGCCAATTAATAAATCTTCTCTACACATATACATTAATTTTATGTAAAAGAATTTATTCCCCTATTTTGATGAAAAATCGCCCTATTTCCCCTGTTTTTAGAGCTAGCATTTTGGGCTGTGAAGTCTGTTAAAATATTATATTTTGCGTTTTATTTCAGGCATTTGTCAAATAAAATCGAAGAACAAATTTTGACCTAAAATGAGGGGGCGGTCAGTCTTTTTGTGGTGATATTTGATGAAGAAGGAGAGGGATGGAAACTTTTAAAAATAACGTGACGCAATTTTTAAACTGCCCCTTAAATAAATAAACTAACGATCTGTAATGCCTCTTGTCAGAATATAAATCTCTTAACCGGCTCGAGCGAAATATACCTCCTCTGTGTCTGAGAATAAATTCAGTTGCAACCCATCTAAAATCACTCTCAAATTGATTTCGCACACCGGATGTTCATTTTGTGAGAAGAATTCTTCCAACTTCTTCACTATTGCGTCTTCATTTTTGGCAATTTTCTTTTTCAAAGAATCTGCATCATATCCAAACATTTTTCGTGCTAGGAATGTTTTTGACAAGTTGTCTTCCCAGATGGAAAAGGCCGAGGCGAGATCTTTTTGTCCTAAATTCATGGTTATCGTATCTATCGAACCTTGAATATGACACAAACACTGATCGTGCATTTGACGACCCACGATTTTACGATCCACTATTTTTCTTTTTATGTCGAAACGAAGTTGCATTGGTTCAACGATAGGTTCCTGAAAAATATATTTTTTTAAATTCTGCTTTAAAAACGACGTAAAAATGTTTTTGACTGTTTTTGAAAAATAGGGAAAAGCTTACTTGAATTTCCAAATTTCCACCAAGAGTCATTATGGCTCTCGACAATGTCATTGAATTGAGTTTTATCAAAATATTATCAATCACACAAGTATTTGATTCGTTATTCATCTTTACATGTTTCACCAACTCGCTCGTTTTCAGAAAGTTTTCTATTGTCAAAGTACCTAAAAAGAAAGAAGCAGTTATGCAATTAAACATTTTTTTGTTGAATATAGCGATTTTTCATATAAAAAAATTATTTAAGATTATAAGTGATGATTTCAAATAAAAAACATTATTTATAATGAAAAAATGTTAAGACGTATACAAAACAATTATTTTTATAGTGTTTTTTTTGCCAATGAATTGTTTCTCACTATCACTTCTTACCAATTCTTGAAAATTGATTATATTTTAATAACTAATCGCTTATTTCTTCAGGAAAAACATTCGGTACCACTCTACTGTTCCCAATGTTGCAAGCAAATTTTTCTGTGAATGAAATCTTTGAACCAATTTTTTAAAAAGATAACATTTTTTTGAATAAATAACTATATTTTAATATTATTTACTTATTCTTCAAATTGTAAGCAGTAGAAATATACGGAATGTTTCCCCCGAAAAAAAGGCCGTAATTTATTAAACTTCAACCATTTTTTTTAATTGCAAAGAAGCGACAGTAAGAAAAAATTTAATAATAAAAACTGTTGTTCAAAATTAGTTTTTCTATTAAGTTTTCAACTTTTTTCATAAAGAGTAGTATTTTTTAATTAATAACACCTGAGTTCAATTGTAATTGATAATATCATTTTAATTCTTAAAACCATAGAAAACTTTTTTTCCAGAGACCTGATATTTGACACCACTACCTCAAATTCGAACTGAATTAATAGAACTCAATAATAAAATCCAGCTTTTTTTTGTTAAAAGTTCATTCTTTTTGGTTAAAAATTCAGGGTGGCAGCAGGACAGGGAAAACCTGGAAATGAGGAAAAAGTCATGGAATTTCATTGGTCAGGGAAAGTTAGGGAAAGTTCAGGGATTTTGAAAACCGAATTTCAATAGTCAGGGAATTTCTGTAAGGAGCACTTCAAGTAACTGCGAAAAATAATAAATACAAAATTTATTTATTTGAAATGGTCTTATTCCAATTGTAAAAGATTTTATATGAAAGATGTTAGAAGATTAGAATTCTGGTCTTTAAATATTAATGGTCAGGGAAAATGAAAAATTGGTCAGGAAAAAATCAGAGAAAAGTTAGGGATATTTGAAAATGATGTTTTGCGGCTGTCCTGAAATTCTACTATTCAGTTGAAAATTCAATTATTTCTTTGAAAATTTTAATTTCTTGCTAAAAAGTAATTTTTTCTGTAAAAAATCATTTATTTTGTTGAACAATCATCGTTTTTGATTAAAATTAGCCCTCTTTGATTGAAAATTCATATTTCTCGGTTGACAATTAACTTTTTTGTTGAAAATTCAACTGTCTTCTAGAAAAATTTTCATTTTTTTACTCGAAAATTCAACTGTTTGGTTATAAATTCAACTATCTGGTTAGAAATTCGTCTTTTTTTATTAAAAGTTAAACTGTTTTGTTTAAAATTATTTTCTTTATTCAACCATTTGGTTGCAAATTATCTTTTGTGTTGAAAAATATATTTTTTGTTGAAAATCCCACTTTTTAGACTGATAATTCCGAGAATAATCTAACTTTCCTGTAAAATAATGGCTTGAAAATTCAGCTGTTTGCTTAAAAATTAAACTATTTTTTGAAATTCGTTTTTTGTTGATAATTCAGTTATTTTTAAAGTAAAAATTTACCTATTAATTAGAAATTCAATTAGAAAATTAATCTTTTTGGTTGAAATTCACTTTTTTTGTTGAAAATTAATCTATCGGAAAATTCGTTCCTTTTTGATTGAAAAAATTATTTTTTCCACTGGAATCTCAACTATTCTGTTTTTGGTTCAAAATTGATCTTTTTTAGTTAAAAATGCATGTATTCTGTAAAAAAATTCTTCTCCGGTGTAAAATTAATCTTCTTGATTGAAATTGTATCTTTTCCATTGGAAACTCAAAAATCTGTTAAAAATTTTTTAAGAGTAATCATTACCGTTAAAAATTAATTCCTTTTTTTTAAATTCAAGAAGTTCCTTGAAAACTTGCTTTTTTATTGAAAATTAATTTTTCAAATTAAAAATGTAACTATTCCATTTTTGGTTGAAAATTTATCTTTTTCAGTTAAGAATTCAACTATTTGGTTGCAAATTCTTTAATTTTGTTAAAAATTCGCCTTTGCTGGGTCAATAATTCAATAATTGTATATTCGTACTTTCAACTTTAAAATTCAACAATTTGGTTAAAAATAATATTTTTAGATTGAAAAATCAACTGTTTTGTAGAAAATCCGTCTTTTTGGCTTAAAAACCAAAAACGAATTTAGAAAATTTTTGTTCTTTATTGATTGAAAATTCATCTATTTGGTTGAAGATTCATCTCTTTGTGTAAAAATTTAATTATTTGGTAAAAAATTCGTTTTCTTTTTTTAATTGAAAATAAACTTTGAAAATTCGACCATTTCGTTGAAAATTCATCTGCTTGTTGAAATTCTTGTTTTGTTGAAAATCGAGCTATTCAGTTTAAAATCAAACTTTTTTTCTGGAAATTCGTCTCTTTTGCATGAAATTTTAACTATTTTGTTGTAAATGCAACTGTTTGGTTGAAAATGATTATTGTCCAAAATTAAGCCATTTGGTTGAAAATCTATCTTTCTTGGTTGAAAATTATATCTTTTTTTGAAAATTTATCTTTCCTGGATTGAGGGTCAACGTTTTTCTAAACCATTTGACTTTTCAACTTGAAAAATGAAATCTTTTGTTAAAAATTCGTCTTTTGGTTGAAAATTAAACTATTTTGTTAAAAATGCAATATATTCCCATTTGAAATCTCAGGAACTTAAAACGTTTCATATTAAATTTAATATTATATCTATAATAATTATATTTAAATGGAATTATTTCCTTATTTCCATGAAAAATCACCCTATTTCCCCTGGTTTAAGAGCATTTTGGGTTGTAAATCCTGAATATAAATTTAAAAACCTATGCAACGACTCTGGTTATTCAGGAGGATAATTTTTTTCAATTCTCACCTATGTCGAATACCAAAAGGTTCGGATAGTCTTTCTTTTGAGGGAGAAGAAAAGTAGGCCCTTGAAGATCAATTGAGACCTGAAGTTTAATTTCGCTTCTCATAAACTCAGCAATACTCCAGAAGAAAAAGTTTCTTAAATATCCGGCGAGTCGTGGTCGTAAGAAACTAACAAATGGATTCAGAAAATGCTGCAAGTAATACATCAAAATAAAGGATTTTTCAATATTATTAGTTTTAAATTATGTATAAAAAAATTATTTCAAATTATTACCTGACAATCGGAGAGAATCTTTGATATGAAAACGCAGTTTATCCTACCAATAGAAAGTTTAAAACTTCCATCGGACATCACTTTTTCATTATTCGTGTCGAGTTCAGAACACTTGTATGGTTTTGGGGTGTGTCTCACATATTTTAGGTCGAACACTTTGTCATCCTCGTTTGTCAAGATCTTCCAGAATCGAAAAATTTATATTTAAATCGTAAATAATGATTGAAGATTTTTTATATTCAGGGTGGACACTTAGCCGGAAAATTATTGGAAATTTTTTTGAGACCGGAAATAACCGGGAAATGAACGGAAATTTATTATTTGACTGAGAATTTTGGCATTCTGATTGAAAATACAATTTTTCGTTCAAAACCATAATTCTGATTGTAAATATAATCGGTGAGCATTATTAAAAAAATTAATAATATGTTCAAAAAACCAATTTGTTTGCGGAAAACGTGATTAAGAGAAAAAGTAAGTTTTTCCATAAAAAAGGCATTACAAAAATGTATTTTTTAAGATTATTGAAGGGATTATTAAAGATTATTAAATTATTATTATTAAATATTATTATTATATTTATGAACATTTTTAAAATAAAAAAAGTAAACAATAAAGTGCAGGCAGCGAGAATCGAACACGCAACTTTTCCGGCTATGAATCAGATGCGCTACTGCCTGAGCTACCAGTTGATTGGAATTGTTTTTCGCCAAATTCTATATGACCTGTGACAAATATTTCAATGTAGATTTTTTCGAAAACGACGAAAAAGCGCATGTTAATGCTTTCGATAATTAATACTCAAGTGATCTTTCATGTTGATTCTTCTTTTTGATTATTGATGATTATTATTTATTTTTATTTCTTTATTTATATTATTGATGATTATTCTTAAATAAAGAAGAATGATCTTTCACTAAAAACATGACGAACCGAAACTTAAATTTACAATTGGCGATCTCCTCTTGTAAGACCAAAAAATCATAAATTTAAAAGACACGTTCAAAAACTGAAAATTTTCATTCAAAATAATCAAAGTGAGCCATTTTTGAATGAGAATACTTATAAGATAATTCAAATTTAAATTTTATAAACCAATAAAAAATCCCAAAATTGTACAATTTCATGTGTAGTTAGGGAAATTTTATTTTTTATTTTTTCTTATATCATTAAGCCCTTTCGGGGTAGGCCTGACACTACCCTATTCGGGTAGTGTCTCTAGGTGGATTATTTATTACTAGTACTATTAGTGTGGGCTCACCACACCCACGACGGGCCAACAGCACGCAGTATTCCCGATCGGTCGCCCATCCAAGTACTAACCGCGCCCAACACTGCTTAACTTCAGTGATCTTACGAGAACTGGTGTTTTCAGCGTGGTATCGCCGTTGGCGATAAATATATATTTATATATATTATAATTATAATTATAAATTGATATCATAAAAATCGAATAATTTGTAATAGAAAAATGAAACAAGTTTAAAATTTAAAAATACTTAAAATTTAACAATTTTCAATTGATATAAAAAAATGGTATGGTTTTGAATTAAATTGTTGAAAATTCTACCATTTTGAGTTTAAGACGTTAATACTTGATCAATTTTCATTTAATTCTTACACGTCTGTGCATTGAATATAAGTGACAGGCAGTATAAGAAAAATTATGTCTAGGTGATAAAAAATGAAATAAAAAAATTGACACTTTTCTCGCTGTTTGCATTAATATAAAAATTAAATAAATAAAAAAGTAATAACTCTTCTCGCACCATTTTCTCAAAAATTTAGGCTTGAATTAAAAAAAAATCTAAAATAGGTTTATAATTTTCATTTTGAACCTCGTTTTTTGATTCCACCCCACTCTACATCCGTCTGTCGTAAGATCCAGTATCGACATAGTACCCCAAACTGGCATAACACCCAAAACAGATTTGGGGTCTAAAATTGACATAGGGCTCAAAATTGACATAGGGCCCAAAATCGATATGGGTCCCAAAATTGACATAGGGCCCCAAATTGACATAGGGCCCAAAATCGATATGGGTCCCAAAATTGACATAGGGCCCAAA
>CAKNXH010073944.1:0-21284 GCA_932178445.1 Andricus quercusramuli | reverse complement strand
CTCTACGGGGGTGGACTTTTACTTCCCTAGCTACTCGTGGGAATTCTAATGGAGAACAATAGAAATTTAAACAGAAGTATATGTGAGGAGTTGGAAGGAGAGCTGGACGTTGTGGAGAAGCTTGACTTGAGTCAAAAGACTCATGCCAAGCTTGATATCATGGATGCGTACGAGGATATCGAGGAAGGTCGGAAACTCACGGATGACCTCGAAGATGTGCTGGCGGAGATGCAGAAATTCTGCAACTCCAAACGCAACATGTTCATGCCCATTAGGGATGGATTAGAAAAGGCGCGGCGTGTTGTGGTGCAGTTGGGAGTGACCTTGCGGTCCATCGACTGTTATTACCAGGTTGCGATCAAGTACATCGGAAAGGAGGTAGGTAAAAAGTACCTCAAAAAGGCGAAAGCGAGAAAAGACACGAGTCAAAGTGGGACTCAGAATGAAAAAGCCGTGGAAACGCCCACACCCCATCAGCGGAAGCCCGGAAGCGAGAGAGGGAGCCCACTCTGAGTCCCGTAAAGGCTGGCTCCTCAAAACAAAAGACGAAGAAGCCGAGGACCCGTAATACAATTGTGGCGTTCTCGACCCTGAAGGGTGGGGATGTGGAGGGGATCACTTTCACACCCTCACCCACGAAGAAGGAGAAGCTGAAGAGAGCCTGACCCGAGGCGGTCCTGATAAGACCAGCCGAGGGTTCAAGCTATGCGGAGGTTCTCAGGAACCTCAAACAAAAGGTGAAGCCGGACACCTTTGGTGTAAAATTTAGGGGTGTCAGGCAGACCCGAAGGGAAAAGGTTCTTGTGGAGGTAGGGCCGGCCGCGGATGGCAGATCAAACCTGTCCGCGGCCATCAAGGATGCTGTGGGGAATGCGGGGAACGTGCTTGAGCTCGTTCCCCGCATCGAAGTCGAGATCCTGGACCCCGACTTGATCACAGATAAGGAAGATGTGGAGGCTGCGGTCCGAAAACATTTCGGAAAAGCAGCAGCGGGAGAGTTGAAAGTGTGCATGACGAAGAAGGCCTTCAGAGGTAATCTGAAGGCCTTCGTGGAAATGAAAGAGGACCTGGCGGCAAGACTTCTCCGCACGGGACACCTTAAAGTGGGGTGGGTGTACTGTCGTGTGCAGAAGAAGACGGAGTCTGTAAGGTGTTTCCACTGCCTGGGCTTCGGCCATAGGGCGGCGGGATTCAGGGGTACAGATAGGACCCAGGCCTGCTGGAGGTGCGGCAAAGAGGGCCATAGGGCTGCGGCGTGCGAAAGAACGCCACAGTGCTACCTCTGCGCCGCTAAAGAAGACAAACCCCGGACCGATCATCTGTCGGGGACAATGCGGTGCGCGTCGTTCAGGGAGGCCGCCTCTGTGAAGAAGCCGGACGAGCGACGCAAATAGCAGATTACACCCAACCAAGATGCCGAAGGCCGATGAGCCCGTTGTGCGGTACCACCGCACTGCTGAGGACGATGCGCGCATCTTGGTTGGGTGAGAAGTGTTGAAATGCCAAGCTGGCTCTACAAGGTGGAAGTCGAAGCACGACTTAGTGGCCTTACCCCCATGTCCTTGAAGTAATGCGATAAGCGGTTCCGAGGGCATGGGTTGGCGGGAAGAGGAGGTAAGTTTAGTGCGCCCAAAAACCGAACAGAGCAGGTTTCATATTTCCACCTAAAAAAAATATACCTTAGCCACAAAACAATTTCGTAACATCACCAGGGTCAGACTGCCCGATTTCAGATAAAATCAGTCTATTTGAAATTTAAAAAAGTAAAGTAGAGAACTCACCTTTCTCAGTTTCCTTATAAGGAATGTGAGAGACGGGTTTTGGTGACCAAAGATCATTATTCGAACTGGAAGTTCTTGTTATCTTGTGAGAAGCTAGTTCGTAATCAGACCTTTTGAAGAAGTTCAAAGCCTCGCTGATGATCTGTGAAAGATTGTTTAATTAGAAATTAAGAGTCTAGAATAAGCTGATAAAATGTGGTCTTATGTTATAATTTATGATTTAATTTACCTCCGTGAAAGTACATATAGTCCCAACAGAAAGGTGTAGATCGATCGAGCTCACAATCGCAGTAATTTGTACATCTTGTGTTTTTTCTTTTCTACAGATTTCCACGTCACAAGGAAGCAAAACCCAGTGCGGAGATTGTCGCAGGTATCTTTGCTGACTTTTGCTTTTGGCTCGAACGTCCGATAATGTGCAGACAATTGACGACAAGCTCTTGTGTTGACTGGATTCGATCATCAACTCCGCTTGCAATAAAATTGCATGGGCGTTGCTGGCACTCAGATCGCTGAAGAGGAGCAGCTCTGGTTTTCGGACTCTTATTGAAATTGAAGAACCTGCGAGGTATGGATTATATCATTATTTTACTTTTTATATTTCATTTACTAAGTCTGTCCGGAAAGTATCCGACCTTGTGTTCCAACTTTGTACCTAGCTGGTTAGGCCCTCTACTAAGTGACACGGACCTGCGAATCTTCAGTCGATTAGCATACGCAGTTGCGTAAACGTTTAACCACGTACGCGTCGCATTCCAGGATGACGGAACGCACCGGAAAAAGTGTGTGCATTAAGTTTTGCCAACAATTTGTAATTCATGTGTGGAAACCATTGTTATGATTCGGAAAGTGATTCGCAAGTCATTGGAAAGTGATCCTCGCTCTGGAAGATCCGCAACGGCCAAAAAACCTCAAAATTTGACCCTGAATTGTGGAAAAGTGACTGGGTCCTTCACCACGACAACGCGCAACAACCTGCCCATCCACCGCAGCTTATTCAGCAATTTCTGGCGAAACACGGCCTTACATAACTTCGGCAGCCCCCATGCAGTCCTGACCTTGCTACCTGTGATTTCTGGATGTTTTCCAAAATGAAATATTATCTAAAAGGAAAACGATTGCCAGTTATAGAGGAAATAAAACATAATGCGACGAAGCAGCTGTTAGCTATTCTGAAAGATGAATTTAAAGGACCGCTGGAAGGAGGTTGTGGCTTCTAAAGTATAAAAATTTGAAGGCGATATCATCGCCAATGACCGGAATTAACTCTTACTCCTGGTACATCACAAGGTCGGAAACTTTCCGGACAGACATCGTATATACATAAGTAATTGTAAAAAAGTACCTGACTGTTCTTCCGCACTCAGATTAGGATCTAACGAACTTTGGTACTCCTGCGCCGTATCTACTGCCTAAAAAATAATATAAATCAATTCAGATTTGAGAATTTAATAGCACATTGTGTATCTAGGGCGAAAGAGGGCAATTGATGCAAATGCGAGTTGCAGCTGAGCTGAGGGGACACAGTGCTTTTTGTCTTTAACCTGCATCAAAATGGGCATCTAAGGGGGGCGTAAAGTAGTTTTTTCTGCTCGGAGGCTGAAGTGCAGGGGGTGAAGTACATAGTGGCCGCTGGTTATGGAAATCCACAAAATCAGGCAAAAGTCAAGGATTTTGAAAAAAAATGGCAAAAGTTGGGGAATTCCTGTAAGAAGCACTGTACCTGTCAAGTATAATCAGGGCTGCGACAGTCACTTTTAGTCAGTTTTTTTCTCAAATTTATTTTTAGTCGCTATTTTCAAGATAAAGTCAATACAGTCACTTTTTTAAATGGAAGGATCACTTTAGTCACTTTTCTTTCAATGAATTGACCCATGAGTTTACCACTAATGAATTCAGGTTTGAATTCACCTATTTCTGATTTTTTTTTAATTTTTTAGAAACAGTTTAGAGTATTTGGAAAGATTCAAGAAATTTGTAATAAATTCCAATAATTCTAATGATTTCAAAGGATTTCCAAGATTTTGAGATATTAAAAAAATTCAAAGAAATTTTCAAGTGTTTTACAATGTTCCAAAAGATTTCAAAACGATTCAAAGGATTTAAAATATTTTAGGGTATTTAAAAATATTCCATAGAATTTTTAATAGATTTCAATCATTTAAAGTGATTCCAAAGGATTTTAAAAATCCTGGGCAATTAAAAATTCCACGGAATTTGTTTGTGTTCTAAAAAGCTTCAAGGGATTTTAATTCAATTCAAAGAATATGAAATATTTTAGGGAATTAAAAATTTTTTCTTGAAATTCTTAATATATTTTAATAATTTGAAATGATTCCAAATATCAAAGATCTTATGGCATTTTTAAAATTTCCAAAGAATTTTCAAATGTTCTAAAAAGTTTCAAGGGATTCTAAAACAATACAACGGATATCCAATATTTTAGGGTATTTACAATTTTTTCATCGAATTTTTAATCGATTCCAATAATTTGAAATGATTCAAAGGATTTTAAAGCTCTAATGGCATTTTCAAAAATTCAAAGAAATTTTCAAGAGGGTTAAAAAGCTTGAAGTGATTTAAAAACATTTCGAAGGATTTGAAATATATTAGAGTATTTTAATAGATTCCAATGAATTTTTTTTAAGATTTCAGGGTATTTTTGGAACTTCGAAGGAATTTTCAATAGCTTTACAATGCTTTAAGGGATTTCAAAAGATTCAAAGGGATTGCAAAAGATTTGAAATGATTTAAAGTATTTGAGTGCATTTAAAAAAATTCCAAGGAATTCGAAAGAGATTGAAAAAATTACAAGAAATTTCCAAGGAGTGTAATGATTTGAAAGAATTTACCAATTTTTTCATGAGGTTTCAAAAGGTTTCCGAGGATTTTAAGGATTTTAAGGTATTTTAAAAACTCTTAAGGTATTTTAATGAATTTTCCATGATTTCAGAAAATATCAGATTGTTTGTAATTTCACGGAATTCTATAATATTTTAGTGGATTCCAAAGTATTTATTCGCAAAAAATGAATTTCGTGGTATTTCAAAGATTTTCATACATTTTTATGTATTTCCTAAGATTTGAAAGAATTTTAAAAGACGACAAGTATTTTTCAATTGAATTAAATAATTTAAAGGAATTTCAAAGAATTTGAGAGATTTTAGGGTATTTTTTTTATTTTAAGAAATTTTCAAGAGCATTAAAAAATGTCAAGAGATTTCAAAAGATTTTAAAGATTTCAAAATATTTTAGGGACTTTCACAAGATTAGAAGTAACTTTGAATTGATTTCAGTAATTTCATGAAATTTAAAGGAAATTTAAATTCTGAGAAATTTCAAAAGATTCCAATGAATTTTTGATCGATTTCAATTAATTGAAAGAATTTTAATAATCTCTCAAGGTATTTTAATAAATTTTTCAGGACCTGCATTCTTATTAAATTATCCTGAATTTTTTTAAATTCTTTCGAAGTCTTTCGTATTTTTTGAATCCACTTGAATTCTTCTAAACTCACTCAATCCTACTCAATTTATTGGATTAGAAACTTTTTAAACAAAAGATTTTATTAGGTTTCCAAATATTTTAATGATTATAAAATATTTTAAAAGCTGTCAAGGTATGATACATTTTTCAGTACCCTAAATTCTTATTAATTTATCCTGGATTCTTTTAAACTCTTTTGAAGTCTGACAATTTTTTGTATTCCCTTAAATTCCTCTAAATTCACTTCAATTTAACTGAATACAATGGCATTTTTTAAATTTCTTGCGTTTATTTTTTATTTTTTTGAATTTAAAAGAACATTATTTACATTATTAATGCACATTAGCCAGTTTTAGTAACTTTTTAGGTTAGAAATTATTAATTTTGATTACAAGATTTCAGCTCTGGTCTTTAAAAATTAATATTCAGGGAAAATGAAAAGTTCTCAAAGGAAAAATCACGGAAAATTCAGGGAATTTTGAAAATGAAGTTTTGCGACCACCCTAAAAGTACCTTTTATCGCCCGGAGATGAAGCTGGGTGCAAAAAAACCACTTTGCGCACACTTTACATGCACGAAAAGACATACTTTCTGTACAGGTTGGACAAAAATTAAACTATGAAATATAAGATGCTTCTTTGGCATTTTGTGATAACTAAATATTGGCTTGTACTACTGCACGCTAAATGGCTGTTTATATGGGTCGACCTATACTACTGATTTTTAGTAGTATAAGTCAACGTACAACAAATGGCGGACTATACTTTTACTTATACTACTTACGCTCATGGAGTTAATTCACAAAATACGTGATGATCTTTTTTTAGCTATTTTTTACCCCTCACCTTCTTAATTATAAACCGTGATATTTGATTAAACCCCTCTTTAAAAATAATGAACCCTCAGTTTAAAAAAATACAGATAATTTTGATTTGCTTTATATTATAATCCCACCAAAACATATACGATGCAAATACTTTGCCGAATACAATTAAATGAAGTTGTGAAATCAAAATTGGCTAAATGAAATGAAAAGATAATTATTGAAATTAATTGATTACAACGAGTATTGAAAAATAATTTTTTAAATGTTGTTTCAGAATTTCGATTTCAGTAGAAACACTAGGGAAATTATTTACAAACAAAATATTTAAATTATAGCAAAACTTGACGGGACTAAATATCTTTTATGTATATAGGATAATGAAATTTTTGAGAACTTACAACTTCATGGTCGTTACACTCATAACCCTCGTTGACGACCCCTTCGTCTATTTGTTCGCCAGGTATCGAATCCAGAAAATATTGGGCTAAATCTAACAAAAATGGTACACACAAATTAACTCGTGATTCCTCCACGAGCATATCTAAACACGTATCTCCTGTTGAAGTCCTGGCGAAGGAAAAATCTAGCGCTGGAGGCATGGATATGTAAACTCCTGAATCGGAATTAATTCCCATTCGTTTTGCCGGTGACTGAATTATTCTGCAATAAAAAAAGATGATTTTATTCTCTATAAACATTAGGGTGTCCTATAGAATTTTGAATTTTTAAATTTTGTTAACTCTGCCCCCTAAATTTCTTCCGCTCGACCGTTTTAGGTTTGAAAATGAATTTTTTTAGTTTTCGAAGTATTTGTTATTTATTCAGGAATGAGTCTTGCACTTTTTGAAACTATGAACCGACATTTTTAAGATATTATCGGGCTAAGGATACGAAAATTTGTAATTTCATTACATCATTTTTTTAATAATATGCACAGGATTATTTCTACAATATAGAGCAAATATTATTTATATTGAATAAATTAAGAATATTATACCGGCTGACAGAAAAAAAATTGAATTTCGAAATATATATATTTATAGATTAAAAATTCCTATAGTACATTAAAATGTACTTTGTGCTTAAACTTGACTAAAAAAGACTAATGTGCATTCATGATGTGAATAATTTTCTTTTGAATTCAAAAGAATTTAATGAAATTGATTAGAATTCTACATAAATTTAAACTAATTCAGGATAAAATCATAAGAATCCAGAGTAAATTCAAAAGAATTTAGGTAAAATTTTAAAAATTCAAATGATTCAGAAAAATCCAAAAAATTCGTTTGATTTCAGTAAAATAAGAATGAGTTTAGAACAATTCAAGGGAATTCAGGAGGTTTAAATGAAATTCATGATTATTTGAGCAAATTGTACGAAATTTATAAAAACAAAAACTTTAATTGGATTGAGTAAAATGAGAGTAAACAGAATTTAGGGCAAATTCAACCAAATTTAAGTTAATTGTCAAAAAATTCAAAAAATTATTTTTAAAGAAATTAAATTAAATAAGATTCGAGTGAATTTAGAGGAATATAAGGGAAATTAGAAGAATTCGATAAAATTAAATCAAAATTAAAATCAATTGGAAGCAATTCAAAAGTATTAACAAAATTAATTGTTTTGACTGATATTTCAAAAATTCAAGGTGAGTTCAAAACACATTAGGAGGAACTAAAATAAACTTAAAAAATCCACTGAATTGAGTAGAAAAGAGCGCATCTAGAAAAATTCGAGTGAATTAGAAAGAATTCAAAAGAATTTAGAAGAAACTAATAAGAATTCGCGGTAAATTTTAAATAAATTCAAATAAATCGCAAAAAATTCCAAAAATCCAAAATATTCAATTCATTTTTGTAAAACTGGAGTGAATTTAGGAGAATTCAAGTGAATGCAACAAAATGTATAAAATACAAAATATTCTATTGAATTTAGATAAACGGGAATGAATACAAATCTGATAAAAGTCAAGATAATTCAAGGTCAACTTAAAAGTCTTTAGGGTGATTTGAAAAAAATTGACGTTAATTCAAAAAAGATACATTAGAGTCAGTTCATTTTGAGGGAATTTCCAAAAATTTAGAGCGAATTCAAAAGAATTCAAAGGAATTCAATAGAATTCAAATATCACTAAAGTCTTTGTACTATAAAAAATTTGTATTTTTGGTATGTCTCGAAATTAAAGATTTTTTCTGTCGCCCGGTGTAAATATTTCTAAATTCTTCATTATGGAGAATATCTTCTTTACATTTCATAAGGAAACCTGTGCATACTATATCAGGGGAACAAATGTTTAGGGGCCATTTTAGACCATTAATTGTATTGAAATTACAAATTTCCGCATTCAATGTTCCATGATATCTTCAAACAAATTTTGTTGTTTTATAATATTTAAGGCTCATTCCTCAATAAATAACAACAAATTTGGAAGGATAAAAGATTTTGTTTACTTTTTGAGCATTTTAAAATTTTAAACAAAGAAAATTCATTTTCTGATCTAAAACGGCCTAGCGGAACGTCTAATTCATTTTAAAAAATAATAAAAGACAATTTATGGAAGTATTTTTTTGCCTAAAGGAAGAAATTTAGGGGGTGGTGTTTGAAAAATTAGAAAATACAAATTTTTGTTCGGTACCCTGATAAACAGAAACCGTAAAAATAACAAGGTTTCCACAAGATCTGAGAAACCTGGAAAATCATGGAATTTAAAAAAAATTACTGCATTTTTTTATTTGCACCTACTTCAAACTCTTAATAATTATTTATTTTTGAAAATATAGATTAATATGAGTCAGAATTCTTCAGAATTCAATAATTATTGAAAAGCCCTGGTGGAAATAATTTTTGTGAATTTTTATGAAAACTTTTGTACTTTTGTACAATATAAATTTATTTGAAAAATTTCCGTTTTCACGAGTCTCTCACCGCTTTTGAGAAATTTAAAAATTCAGGAAATCTGAATACTCTGGAAAAATTGTTTACAAAAAACTACAGCATTTTACGAAGAGTAACTTTTTCATATAAAATTGTAGAAAATAATCGCTTCAGGGATCTACATTTTCCTAATGTTTCATTGAAATATGCTCATTACATGTTCAAGAGGTTTTTTTTTTTTTTTGAAATTCGTAATTTTTTACAAAAACCTATTAGAAATTGCCTTCAAAAATGCGATATTTAAAACTTGAATGAATTAAATATTTTTTCGTTCCACCCCAATTGACACCTGGAAACTAAACTTTTATTATGGGGTCGTTGATTTTCCTCTTTTCTTATAAAAAATTGTTGCTATTTATAATTGTGTACAGGCGATTGTAATTTTCTAAACAGAACACATTAAAAATTTGTAGTTTTTTCAGACGTATCCTTTCGTAAAATTTCATAAATAGGTGTCTTTGTAGCAATTCGTAATTTTATACAAAAAATTATAAAAAATCAAGATTTGTTGTAGATTTTCATAATTTTTTTAGAAACTATTAATTTTCCATACAAAGTCATAAAACTTCAAACTTTTACAATTATTCATTAAAAATCTTGATTATTAGTCCTCCAGGGTTTGTATTGAATAATAAGTTTACAAGAAATTTTTGGTTAATCAGTTCGTGAACTGTAGAATATGTTGAAATTGAATAGAATTTACTTCATCCTGGTGGACAAATTTTTTCAAAGAAGTAAAAAAAAACTAAATTTTTTTAGAGGAATCTACAAATACAATAAATTACAGGAAAGTACCATTTTTTTATTATTAGGACGAGTTTCCGTACTTTCTAAATATTTTATTTTATATAGTTGTATTTTATTGTAGTTTTAATTTCCTATAAGAATCTATAGGAATTTACAGGTTTTGTAGCCAAAAAGTTTTTTTTTTTTCGACCTAGGATGACAAATATTTAGAATATTGCATTGAGATCATTTTAAATTATGATATATATATACATGATTGCTATTACAAAAAAGCTTTTTTGTTTAAACTTTGACGGAATGGTAGAATATTAAAAGACAATTATGAATAATCGTTATTGAACAACAAAAACCTTGCGTTTGAAGATTTTTTTTCAAATATATGGCAATCGATTGGACACCATATATGTCATTCAAAATGTTGTCTTTGCAATGTCCTCAATATTTTTCATCCTAAGTGGAAAAAGAACAACTTTTGGATTGCAAATAAAAATTGAAAAATGGAGAAAGAATTGATAATGGACATTCAAATCAAAAGATTTGAACGATTGAAGATTAAACAATTTTCATTTGAAGTAATAAAAACTGAACTGCAAACTAAAACACTCAATATGCAGTACTTTTGAATTTTAAACTTGTAAAATTAAAGCTTAAAAGTTGTTGAATACAAACGCTGAATAATTTTCACGTATAAAAGGAAGATTTTTTTTCAATTGAAAAGTGTCAAAACCTTCTGTTTTATACTATTTTTATAGTATTTAATATTATTTTATATTATTGAGCGTTTGACGTGAACATTTTTAAGCTTTATTTTAAAAGTTTAAAATTCAAAAGTATTCCACTTTGTGTCCTTTAATTTGCAGTTTGAAGTTTATAACATCAAATAAAAAATTGTGTATCGTTAAGAGTTCGAATATTTTTATTTTAATGACTGATTAATTCTTTCTCAATTTTTCAATTCTTATTTGCAGTCAGAAATTTGTTCTTTTTCGGCCTAGGATGACAAATGCGTAAGGTTTTGTTTTTGTTCAATAACGATTATTCATTATTGTTTTTCAATTTTCTACCATTCCTTTAGAGTTTGAACTTTTAAATTTCAAATTATCTCATTGCAATATTCTAAATATTTGCGATCCTGGGTTGAAAAAGAAACGTTGATGTGGATTACAAGTATTACTTGTAAAAATTCGTTTTTGTTTAAATTTGTAAATTCCTTTAATCAACTACTAGTATTTACAACATAATTTTAAGTATAGTTTTTCGATACTTCAAC
The DNA here is from genome assembly GCA_932178445.1 of Andricus quercusramuli. Lineage (NCBI taxonomy): Eukaryota > Metazoa > Arthropoda > Insecta > Hymenoptera > Cynipidae > Andricus > Andricus quercusramuli. The sequence goes on along the minus strand of CAKNXH010073944.1, from coordinate 10,239 downwards.
TTTTGTGAAATCTTGTATTTTTTTGTAGTCTTTTGTAATTCTCTACAATAATTCACGTAAAATTAAAAGTGTTTTTATGACGTCAAACCCTTAGAAATAAAAAAAATTTTAATCCTGTAGTATTCTGTAATACCTTGTAGATTGTACTTTTTTGTTAAATTTTGTACATTTTTTTACAAAAACATACATGTTTTGACACAAAATTACAGTTGTAGAAATGTTGTACTTTCTTGTAAAAATTTTTTCCACCAGGGAATTTTTTCAAAAGTTGCCCTGGAAATAAGAACCTACTTTTTAACAATAGCTGCCCTTTTGCGCATATCTTCCAATTCACAGCTTCGGACAGAGACTTTTATCGACAGGCTCTTATTATTGAAAAGTTCTAATGAAGTACTCATTTCTCCAAAAATGAGTTTACACAATCCGTGATTAAAATCTCGCACAGGCGAGCTTAAAACCTGCAAGAAATAAAAGCATTTTCTTTACAAATATATATATATACACTCAACTCCCGATATAAGAACGGCTGATTTACGATACTCCTAGAACGGATTGGTCTCCGCAGTTTCGTGATGAGAGGAGCCGCGGGACGAAAGAGAAGCAGTGTTCAGGCAAGCGTGACAAACAGCTCGAGGGCCACACTCTCAGCGTGTAAGTTGCATCAGATTGCGTCATGAGTCCAAATACAACAGAAATGATTCATGCGGTCCTGCCTGTTTACGTAAGAATTCCCTCGATTGAGGATCAAGGCCACTGCAAGCCACGCCTGAAACCGTTCTTATATCGGGAGTTGAGTGTAATCCGCAACATTATTTTTCGTAATGAAACTTAAGTTATGAGCTCTGTGCTTTGTTTAGTCACAATCCAACAGCCATAATCAAGATGCAGAGTGTAAGATATAATAAGTGCATTGAAGAAAGAGAAAATTTCAAAACGAAACTGAATAGAACAAACAAAAAGAGAATCATAAAAATAAGAGCAGATAACTGAAAGTAATCGAGAAGAAAAAATAAATTAGGAGCCGTTCAAAAACTACGTCACATTGACAGAGGGAGAGGGGGTAATAGGTTTTGTGACTTAGGGGGGAGGGGCTAACGCAGAATTTGACATCACGTGGGAAATATAAATATGAATAACAACTTTCGTAAATGCATGAAAAAATGAAAATTAGTGGTACTATTCTGCAAGTAAAGCATCTTAATACAGACTTCACACTCTTTCACCTATTCCCCTCTTCACCCCTTTTTGAAGAATTCATATTTTTTCCCTGATTTCTAGAAACTTCCCCGTTTTTCGTTTTTTTTTCGCTTAACTGCGAACTGGATTAATAGAACCCAATAAGAAAATGAAACTACTTTTCGTTGAAAATTTAATTTATTCAATTGAAAAGTCTACTATTATGCTTATGCGGTTCAGAATTAATCTCTTTTAATTACAAAATCTACCATTTGGTTGAAGATTTAACTACTTTGTTGAAAATCATTAGTTTTTGTGAATATTAATTTTTTCCAACTTAAAACTCAATTATTCCATTATTGGTTGAAAATTGAACGTTTTTCGTTGAGAATTCATGTATTTTATTAGAAGTTTGTCTTCCTTCGTAGAAAATTAATCTTCTTGATTGAAAATTTAACGGTTTGGTTGAAATTTGAACTACTTTGTTAAAAATTAATTTTATTAAGTGAAGATTCATCCTTTTGGTTGAAAATTTCATTATTATATTTTTGCTTAATAGTTAATAATTTTTAATTGAAAATACATCAATTTGTTAGAAAATTCATCATTTTGTTCTAAATTCGTATTTTTTTGGTAGAAAATTAATCTTCTTGATTGAAACGTCTACTACTAAATTTATGGTTGAAAGTTAAACTATTTTGTTAAAAATTAATTTTATTACTTGAAGATTCATCCCTTTGGTTGAAAATTTAATTATTATACTTCTTCTGAATAGTTATTCATTTTAATTGAAAATACAACAAATTTGTTAGAAAATTTATGTATTTTGTTCTAAATTCGTATTTTTTTTGGTAGGAAATTAATTTTCTTGATTAAAAATTCAACTAATTGGTTGAAAGTTCAATTACTTTCTTGAAAATGCATTGTGTTGGTTAAAAATTAATCGCTTTTAGTTGAAAATTCAACAATTGGCTGAAAAATGTGTGTAATTTGTTGCGAATTCGTCTCTTTTGTTGCAAATTAATCTTCTTGAAGGAAATTCAAATACTTGGTTGAAAGTTGAAATTCTTTGATAAAAACTTATTGTATTTGTTGAAAAATAATCATTTCTCGTTGAAAATTCAACAATTTGGTGGAAAATAGATTTATTTTGTGGAAAATAATTCTTCTTGAATGAAAATTCAACTACTTGGTTGAAAGTTGAACTACTTTGTTAAAACAACATTGTACTGATTGAAGATTTAACCATTTTTTTAAAATTTGTTATTTTGTGGTTGAAAATAATTTTTCAACTAAAAATTGATGTATTCCATTATTGGTCGAAAACTAATCGTTTTTAGATGGAAATTTAACAATTTGGTTGAAAATTTATGTATTCTGTTGTAAATTCGTATTTCTTGGTAGAAAGTAATCTTCTTGATTGAAAATTCAACTACTTAGTTGAAAGATAAACTTATTTGTTTATAATTTATGTTCTTAGTTAAAGATCCATCTCTTCCGTTGAAGATGTAAATATTTTGTCGAGAATTTATTTTTTTTTTTGTTGAAAATAAATTTTTTCAACTGAAAATTTAACTATTCCATTTCTTGTTAAACATTGATCGCTTTTAGTTCAAAATTCAACTGTTTGGATAAAAATTTATATTTTCAAGTAGAAAGTTGTATTATTTTCGTTAAAAATCCAACTATTTGGTTGAAAGTAAACTTTTCTTTTTAAATCAACTTTTTTGTTCAAAAATTCAACTGCTTAGCTGCAAATTCGCCTTTTTATATTGAAAATTAATAATCTTTTTTGGGTGAAAAAGTCATGTTTTGTAGATGAAAATTCCTTGGTTAAAAATTCAACTGCCTTTTTGTTTCCTCTTTTGACTGAAAAATATTTCTTTGTTGAAAATTTAACTTTATTAAAAATTCATCTGTTTTGAGAAAAATTTCTCTTTTTTGTATGAAGATGCAACTGTTTGTTGAAAAATAATTTCGTTCTGGTTGAAGATTCAACTATCAGTTTGAACATTCGTTTTTTCAAATAAATTAAATTTTTTTGGTTTAAAATTAAAATCACTTTTGTTTAGAAGATCATTTATTAAATTTTTTGTTAAACATTCATCTCATTTGGTTGGAAATTCGATTATTTTTTGAAGATTTATCATTTCTAGAATAAAAGTATTGATGAATAATCTTTCTTGGTTGAAAATTCATTTTTTTTGGATTTGAAAGTCAACTGTTTTCTGAAACATTCGACTTTTCAGCTTGAATACTGAACTCTTTCATTGAAAATGTATCTCTTATTGGTAGAAAATTAACCTTTTTTTTCAAAATGCAACTATTTCATTGCAAATGTAAGATATTTCGACTTGAAATCTTAAGCTTTTAATATTGAATTAAATATGATACCCAAACATTATAGTTAGATGACATATTTGCTCTTTTTTCAAAAGATATCGTTTTTAATTGACCCAAGTTCATATTATAATTGTGAAGAAGTTTTTTAATTGGCATAAGGGTTGATAGTATTTATTTTTATTTAGTAATTAATTTTCAAAAAAAGATTTTTTCAATGAAATAAAAATTAAATTTTTTATACCGGACTCGTCAGAAAGGTAAAGTTTGATTCATACAGCCTTACTGACGAGTTTGGTGAGTTAGTTGGGGACGAAACATAAAAATTATAATTTTTATTTTATTAGAAAAAATATATATATTTTTTTAAATCAATTGCAGAACAAAAATAAATATGATCGACCCTAATGCCAATTAATAAATCTTCTCTACACATATACATTAATTTTATGTAAAAGAATTTATTCCCCTATTTTGATGAAAAATCGCCCTATTTCCCCTGTTTTTAGAGCTAGCATTTTGGGCTGTGAAGTCTGTTAAAATATTATATTTTGCGTTTTATTTCAGGCATTTGTCAAATAAAATCGAAGAACAAATTTTGACCTAAAATGAGGGGGCGGTCAGTCTTTTTGTGGTGATATTTGATGAAGAAGGAGAGGGATGGAAACTTTTAAAAATAACGTGACGCAATTTTTAAACTGCCCCTTAAATAAATAAACTAACGATCTGTAATGCCTCTTGTCAGAATATAAATCTCTTAACCGGCTCGAGCGAAATATACCTCCTCTGTGTCTGAGAATAAATTCAGTTGCAACCCATCTAAAATCACTCTCAAATTGATTTCGCACACCGGATGTTCATTTTGTGAGAAGAATTCTTCCAACTTCTTCACTATTGCGTCTTCATTTTTGGCAATTTTCTTTTTCAAAGAATCTGCATCATATCCAAACATTTTTCGTGCTAGGAATGTTTTTGACAAGTTGTCTTCCCAGATGGAAAAGGCCGAGGCGAGATCTTTTTGTCCTAAATTCATGGTTATCGTATCTATCGAACCTTGAATATGACACAAACACTGATCGTGCATTTGACGACCCACGATTTTACGATCCACTATTTTTCTTTTTATGTCGAAACGAAGTTGCATTGGTTCAACGATAGGTTCCTGAAAAATATATTTTTTTAAATTCTGCTTTAAAAACGACGTAAAAATGTTTTTGACTGTTTTTGAAAAATAGGGAAAAGCTTACTTGAATTTCCAAATTTCCACCAAGAGTCATTATGGCTCTCGACAATGTCATTGAATTGAGTTTTATCAAAATATTATCAATCACACAAGTATTTGATTCGTTATTCATCTTTACATGTTTCACCAACTCGCTCGTTTTCAGAAAGTTTTCTATTGTCAAAGTACCTAAAAAGAAAGAAGCAGTTATGCAATTAAACATTTTTTTGTTGAATATAGCGATTTTTCATATAAAAAAATTATTTAAGATTATAAGTGATGATTTCAAATAAAAAACATTATTTATAATGAAAAAATGTTAAGACGTATACAAAACAATTATTTTTATAGTGTTTTTTTTGCCAATGAATTGTTTCTCACTATCACTTCTTACCAATTCTTGAAAATTGATTATATTTTAATAACTAATCGCTTATTTCTTCAGGAAAAACATTCGGTACCACTCTACTGTTCCCAATGTTGCAAGCAAATTTTTCTGTGAATGAAATCTTTGAACCAATTTTTTAAAAAGATAACATTTTTTTGAATAAATAACTATATTTTAATATTATTTACTTATTCTTCAAATTGGAAGCAGTAGAAATATACGGAATGTTTCCCCCGAAAAAAAGGCCGTAATTTATTAAACTTCAACCATTTTTTTTAATTGCAAAGAAGCGACAGTAAGAAAAAATTTAATAATAAAAACTGTTGTTCAAAATTAGTTTTTCTATTAAGTTTTCAACTTTTTTCATAAAGAGTAGTATTTTTTAATTAATAACACCTGAGTTCAATTGTAATTGATAATATCATTTTAATTCTTAAAACCATAGAAAACTTTTTTTCCAGAGACCTGATATTTGACACCACTACCTCAAATTCGAACTGAATTAATAGAACTCAATAATAAAATCCAGCTTTTTTTTGTTAAAAGTTCATTCTTTTTGGTTAAAAATTCAGGGTGGCAGCAGGACAGGGAAAACCTGGAAATGAGGAAAAAGTCATGGAATTTCATTGGTCAGGGAAAGTTAGGGAAAGTTCAGGGATTTTGAAAACCGAATTTCAATAGTCAGGGAATTTCTGTAAGGAGCACTTCAAGTAACTGCGAAAAATAATAAATACAAAATTTATTTATTTGAAATGGTCTTATTCCAATTGTAAAAGATTTTATATGAAAGATGTTAGAAGATTAGAATTCTGGTCTTTAAATATTAATGGTCAGGGAAAATGAAAAATTGGTCAGGAAAAAATCAGAGAAAAGTTAGGGATATTTGAAAATGATGTTTTGCGGCTGTCCTGAAATTCTACTATTCAGTTGAAAATTCAATTATTTCTTTGAAAATTTTAATTTCTTGCTAAAAAGTAATTTTTTCTGTAAAAAATCATTTATTTTGTTGAACAATCATCGTTTTTGATTAAAATTAGCCCTCTTTGATTGAAAATTCATATTTCTCGGTTGACAATTAACTTTTTTGTTGAAAATTCAACTGTCTTCTAGAAAAATTTTCATTTTTTTACTCGAAAATTCAACTGTTTGGTTATAAATTCAACTATCTGGTTAGAAATTCGTCTTTTTTTATTAAAAGTTAAACTGTTTTGTTTAAAATTATTTTCTTTATTCAACCATTTGGTTGCAAATTATCTTTTGTGTTGAAAAATATATTTTTTGTTGAAAATCCCACTTTTTAGACTGATAATTCCGAGAATAATCTAACTTTCCTGTAAAATAATGGCTTGAAAATTCAGCTGTTTGCTTAAAAATTAAACTATTTTTTGAAATTCGTTTTTTGTTGATAATTCAGTTATTTTTAAAGTAAAAATTTACCTATTAATTAGAAATTCAATTAGAAAATTAATCTTTTTGGTTGAAATTCACTTTTTTTGTTGAAAATTAATCTATCGGAAAATTCGTTCCTTTTTGATTGAAAAAAATTATTTTTTCCACTGGAATCTCAACTATTCTGTTTTTGGTTCAAAATTGATCTTTTTTAGTTAAAAATGCATGTATTCTGTAAAAAAATTCTTCTCCGGTATAAAATTAATCTTCTTGATTGAAATTGTATCTTTTCGATTGGAAACTCAAAAATCTGTTAAAAATTTTTTTTTAAGAGTAATCATTACCGTTGAAAATTAATTCCTTTTTTTTTAAATTCAAGAAGTTCCTTGAAAACTCGATTTTTTATTGAAAATTAATTTTTCAAATTAAAAATGTAACTATTCCATTTTTGGTTGAAAATTTATCTTTTTCAGTTAAGAATTCAACTATTTGGTTGCAAATTCTTTAATTTTGTTAAAAATTCGTCTTTGCTGGGTCAATAATTCAATAATTGTATATTCGTACTTTCAACTTTAAAATTCAACAATTTGGTTAAAAATAATATTTTTAGATTGAAAAATCAACTGTTTTGTAGAAAATCCGTCTTTTTGGCTTAAAAACCAAAACGAATTTAGAAAACTTTTGTTCTTTATTGATTGAAAATTCATCTATTTGGTTGAAGATTCATCTCTTTGTGTAAAAATTTAATTATTTGGTAAAAAATTCGTTTTCTTTTTTTAATTGAAAGTAAACTTTGAAAATTCGACCATTTGGTTGAAAATTCATCTGCTTGTTGAAATTCTTGTTTTGTTGAAAATCGAGCTATTCAGTTTAAAATCAAACTTTTTTTCTGGAAATTCGTCTCTTTTGCATGAAATTTTAACTATTTTGTTGTAAATGCAACTGTTTGGTTGAAAATGATTATTGTCCAAAATTAAGCCATTTGGTTGAAAATCTATCTTTCTTGGTTGAAAATTATATCTTTTTTTGAAAATTTATCTTTCCTGGATTGAGGGTCAACGTTTTTCTAAACCATTTGACTTTTCAACTTGAAAAATGAAATCTTTTGTTAAAAATTCGTCTTTTGGTTGAAAATTAAACTATTTTGTTAAAAATGCAATATATTCCCATTTGAAATCTCAGGAACTTAAAACGTTTCATATTAAATTTAATATTATATCTATAATAATTATATTTAAATGGAATTATTTCCTTATTTCCATGAAAAATCACCCTATTTCCCCTGGTTTAAGAGCATTTTGGGTTGTAAATCCTGAATATAAATTTAAAAACCTATGCAACGACTCTGGTTATTCAGGAGGATAATTTTTTTCAATTCTCACCTATGTCGAATACCAAAAGGTTCGGATAGTCTTTCTTTTGAGGGAGAAGAAAAGTAGGCCCTTGAAGATCAATTGAGACCTGAAGTTTAATTTCGCTTCTCATAAACTCAGCAATACTCCAGAAGAAAAAGTTTCTTAAATATCCGGCGAGTCGTGGTCGTAAGAAACTAACAAATGGATTCAGAAAATGCTGCAAGTAATACATCAAAATAAAGGATTTTTCAATATTATTAGTTTTAAATTATGTATAAAAAAATTATTTCAAATTATTACCTGACAATCGGAGAGAATCTTTGATATGAAAACGCAGTTTATCCTACCAATAGAAAGTTTAAAACTTCCATCGGACATCACTTTTTCATTATTCGTGTCGAGTTCAGAACACTTGTATGGTTTTGGGGTGTGTCTCACATATTTTAGGTCGAACACTTTGTCATCCTCGTTTGTCAAGATCTTCCAGAATCGAAAAATTTATATTTAAATCGTAAATAATGATTGAAGATTTTTTATATTCAGGGTGGACACTTAGCCGGAAAATTATTGGAAATTTTTTTGAGACCGGAAATAACCGGGAAATGAACGGAAATTTATTATTTGACTGAGAATTTTGGCATTCTGATTGAAAATACAATTTTTCGTTCAAAACCATAATTCTGATTGTAAATATAATCGGTGAGCATTATTAAAAAAATTAATAATATGTTCAAAAAACCAATTTGTTTGCGGAAAACGTGATTAAGAGAAAAAGTAAGTTTTTCCATAAAAAAGGCATTACAAAAATGTATTTTTTAAGATTATTGAAGGGATTATTAAAGATTATTAAATTATTATTATTAAATATTATTATTATATTTATGAACATTTTTAAAATAAAAAAAGTAAACAATAAAGTGCAGGCAGCGAGAATCGAACACGCAACTTTTCCGGCTATGAATCAGATGCGCTACTGCCTGAGCTACCAGTTGATTGGAATTGTTTTTCGCCAAATTCTATATGACCTGTGACAAATATTTCAATGTAGATTTTTTCGAAAACGACGAAAAAGCGCATGTTAATGCTTTCGATAATTAATACTCAAGTGATCTTTCATGTTGATTCTTCTTTTTGATTATTGATGATTATTATTTATTTTTATTTCTTTATTTATATTATTGATGATTATTCTTAAATAAAGAAGAATGATCTTTCACTAAAAACATGACGAACCGAAACTTAAATTTACAATTGGCGATCTCCTCTTGTAAGACCAAAAAATCATAAATTTAAAAGACACGTTCAAAAACTGAAAATTTTCATTCAAAATAATCAAAGTGAGCCATTTTTGAATGAGAATACTTATAAGATAATTCAAATTTAAATTTTATAAACCAATAAAAAATCCCAAAATTGTACAATTTCATGTGTAGTTAGGGAAATTTTATTTTTTATTTTTTCTTATATCATTAAGCCCTTTCGGGGTAGGCCTGACACTACCCTATTCGGGTAGTGTCTCTAGGTGGATTATTTATTACTAGTACTATTAGTGTGGGCTCACCACACCCACGACGGGCCAACAGCACGCAGTATTCCCGATCGGTCGCCCATCCAAGTACTAACCGCGCCCAACACTGCTTAACTTCAGTGATCTTACGAGAACTGGTGTTTTCAGCGTGGTATCGCCGTTGGCGATAAATATATATTTATATATATTATAATTATAATTATAAATTGATATCATAAAAATCGAATAATTTGTAATAGAAAAATGAAACAAGTTTAAAATTTAAAAATACTTAAAATTTAACAATTTTCAATTGATATAAAAAAATGGTATGGTTTTGAATTAAATTGTTGAAAATTCTACCATTTTGAGTTTAAGACGTTAATACTTGATCAATTTTCATTTAATTCTTACACGTCTGTGCATTGAATATAAGTGACAGGCAGTATAAGAAAAATTATGTCTAGGTGATAAAAAATGAAATAAAAAAATTGACACTTTTCTCGCTGTTTGCATTAATATAAAAATTAAATAAATAAAAAAGTAATAACTCTTCTCGCACCATTTTCTCAAAAATTTAGGCTTGAATTAAAAAAAAATCTAAAATAGGTTTATAATTTTCATTTTGAACCTCGTTTTTTGATTCCACCCCACTCTACATCCGTCTGTCGTAAGATCCAGTATCGACATAGTACCCCAAACTGGCATAACACCCAAAACAGATTTGGGGTCTAAAATTGACATAGGGCTCAAAATTGACATAGGGCCCAAAATCGATATGGGTCCCAAAATTGACATAGGGCCCCAAATTGACATAGGGCCCAAAATCGATATGGGTCCCAAAATTGACATAGGGCCCAAA
>CAKNXH010073918.1:0-15843 GCA_932178445.1 Andricus quercusramuli | reverse complement strand
GGCCTTAAAAATAGGAAAAAAAACTTATAATCTTTTTAATATTGTCTCAAAATACTAAGAATAGCAGTATTATTATAAAAAACATAATCTTTTATAGAATTATAAAAACGAAAGGTGAGGTTTTGAAAAAAGATTCAATTACACTTTCAAGAAGCGCAATATTCATAAATGAATGACGACTCATTTTCACAATGAAAAAATTCCCTACGACTTCTACATATTCAATGTAAAAAATGTATAATTTATTTGACAATTAATAAAAATCGTGAATGATTAATCCTTTTTTTATGAGTTCAGGTTGTAGGGAATCTTTTTATCGACAAAATTATTCGCATTCAATTGTAATCGTGAAATTTTGTAAACTTTAATTAAAACCAATATGAAAAAAAATTTGGACGAAATTCAATTTTTATATCAAATTTCCTCCAGACAACCATCTTTTTCCTATTTAATGATATCAGCATTAATATCATTGCGTTTCTTGAGAGTATTATTATTTTTTTTTCTAAGATCTTTCCTTGCTTTCTTATATCATCCTAAATCAGACAAGTTTATATTTCACAATTTACATTGGTCTTGTAAATCGTTTTAAATGTACTTGTATCCAAGACATTTCCAGTTGAGCTTATTTTGCAATTCGGAATCGACTTCTTTATGCACCAACATTTAAAAATTATCCTTGAAATATAAAAGTGCAGCGCGTTTATTCCCATACTCGCATAAAGAACCCCCTTTAAAATACTGAGTTAAAAACTTAGGCTTCATGAATTCATGGAATGGAGTTTTAGAGGTTGCTGTATTAGATTTTGCTGCAATTTTTTTCTTGCTAAAACTGCATGTTTTGAAATATTTTGAAACATACGCATTAGAGTGGGCAGGAAAAATGATTTTTTAGACTTTCAAAAAGCCCACGGGGACGCCTAAAAGTTTGTGTATTCTACAAATAGTTTATCCTGAAAATTTTAATCATGAAAAAATAATGCAGCTATCACAAGCGTATTGAAGTATTAATCTTCGTTTATTATTTATACCTGATGCATTTATAATATTCGATAATTCTTACCTACTAAAATTTGTAGTAAACATTATTGCGAACATATCCTGAATGATAGAAATGTAGATTTTAATTTTAAAAACTGCAGAATGCCATTAAAAATTGACAAAAATGTCTACAATTTAAGTATTTCTTCTTTTTAAACAGCCTTAAACTTAAAAGAAATGGTTTTAAAAATCTGATAAAGTAACTTTTTCCGGCAAGATGTAAACTCTAAATGTGTAGATTCTCAGTTTTTGTTAGAAAAATGGTAAAAGATGAAAAATGAGAGATTTAACAGTTTTATTTTTATTTTCCAATAACTCTCTGGCGACTGTTACATGTTGTCTAGTCAAAGCTATATACGTTTGATTTTTTTTATCAAATTAAAAAAAAAAAAAATATTTTGAAAGTATAATTTTTTTTTCACTATTTTTTATGTACAATATATTCCTAGTAATACATAGTAGACACTTTTGTATCAAAAATTTGTTCAAAAAGAACAAGAAAAATGGATTTAAATCATGAAACACCTGATTTTTCATTTTCATAAAAGAAAATATATTAACATATTTTCGATGAAAAAATAGTGAAAAATTGGGCTATTTTTTAGTTTTTGATTTCATTTTAAGGCTTATATCTTGCCGAAAAACTTGTAATTTCATCAGATTTATTTTTATTATTCAGAATATATCGACAATAATAGACTATAAATTCTAGTATATAAAAATCATCAACGTTTATGAATGCATCTGGCATAACAAAATATTTCACGCTCTTCACTGTTCAAAACTTCAATACGCTTTTGATAGCCGGATTGTTTTGATCGAATTCACATTTTAAGGATAAACGGGATATAGAAGCATTCAAAAACTTTGAGGCCTGGTGGATTTTGGAAATTCAAAATTTTTTCCGGTCTACCCTAATAAGCACCTACAGAATAATGTTATTATTGAGCGTAAATTAGATTCAGGAGTTAAAACTAAACCATAGTTGGTGCAGATCTTACTATAAAAACATAAAAACAGACTTCATGAATATGTAACTTAATTGCTTTTCATCATTTTCATAGATGAATATTTGTTAAGTGTAACGATATACTAGATGTCCCGTGATTTTAACCATAATTTCTATCCTAATAATTATAATTACATCTATTGTTTCCGTAATTTGTTATGTTAATTCATCTGTACGACCTATTCAGAAAACAAAAAGTCATCGATACAAAATGTCGAATGTATGTGGTAGCATGTTGTAGTAATGCAGTCATATAATACTTTCTTATACAAACTTTGCACCACTGCATAATGGTAAAGCATATCATTCAATGGCGTCCTTTTTTCGAACGTTTTCGTTTTTTCTTCTTTGTAGATGTACTCATAATATTCGCACTACTTTTGCCGTCCGTCGGAGTATCCTGAGACTCATTCGCGGAAATAAATGGATCCGACTTTTCCGTGGGAGTGTTCACTGCTGAACTTTGTCCAATGACGTTTTCACTTTCACTTTCAGCATCGCTTGCACCAGTTCCAGCAATGCTTTCGACATCTTCTTCCGCATTGCTCAGCTCCAAAGAAATTATTTTCTCTCGCAGCGTTTCAACCTAGTTATATAAAAAAAAGTTATTTATGGAAATGGAAAAAATACTCAACTGATGAAAAAAGGAACAAAAGTAGCTTATTATATTGATAACGTTATTTATGAAAGATAAATCTTAACATGTAACTGAAGTGTAATATTGTGATATAGGTCGATGAAAAAAAAGTGTTAACACCTCAACTAGTGTTTAACTAGTGCTTTACTGGTGGCTGTGGATTATTTTCCACTAATTGTTAGCTGAGAGATGTCCACATAAACTTTCGACTGTTAGAAAAAATGGTACTTCTAAATAAAGTCTGGATAGATCTCTCAAACATATTTATTTACCTGTCCCATTTATTATTTATAAACCAGAAATAATGTGATTTGTAGACTATAAACAGAGCGATCAAATTGTAGAGCATCTCAACCATGAACAAAAATGGCATATCGACGAGTGACTATGGTCTATTATCCGAAATTATTCAACATTTTCTAAGTTTCTCAGGCTCATTCTAAAGTGTAATATGCACTTTTTAGTGAAATAGGCGAATGACTGAATTTAAAAGTACATATCAAGTAAAGAAAAAATACCAAGTTTTGATGACCTACGGCCTACGTCACCGGCGTCATCCCGGAATGACGTAATCAAAGTTGTAATCTAGCGCTCTGAGTACGCGCGCTTAGGTTGTAGTTACAATGACTTACATTTTTTTTCGCCTTGTAAGTTATCAGATCTCACTGAGGATAAATAGTTTGAAAGTGACACTAGTTTTTACAATAAAAATGAAAAGTTCCTAAGTTTTTTTATTTGTTCAAAAATTATTTTAGTGGTTTTCTTTCAACGCCTTAGAGAACGGATACTAGACTTTTTATCAAAACTACTAATGATAGCTGAAATTCTTCAGATGACTTGACATGGAATTGCTCATTTATGGAGAAAGATTTTGATTTTTGATGATGCACTTTTGTAACAGGCTTAAAGATCTTGAAAACCACAATTTTTTCGTGTTTGATATTTTTCTCTACAATCGATACTTTTTGACAAAAAAAGAATTTTTGATTCAACAAAATTGTTGACTGTCGTTTTTTTGTGTATGTTTTCGTGAAGAATTTTCAGAAAACAATGGCAGATAATAATAAACAAGAATTTTTTATTTGATCTACATCGATAGGTTGCGTATGTATTAATAAATTTAATTTTTCAATTTAACAGTTTTTTGCAATTAATAATGAAATAATAACTTTGGTCCTTCTCTGACAATTGAAGTTTTTTAATATAACAGATAAGCACCAAAGTTATTAATTTATTATTAATTGTGAAAAACTGTTGGGAAAATTTTCTTTATTTTTTCCAAATTAAATTTATTAACACACATCATACAAGTTATTGTATTGGAGAAACATCAATTGTCAGAGAAGCGGGGTCGTGACAAGCGGCAAGTCAAATTGTGACATGTCACATTGGCGACGAGTCACATTTCGACATATGAAAACAGTTCTGAACGTTCATATGAACGATGGAAAAAAGAATGTTTAACGAAATTTTGTTTGCTGAAATTGTTTTTGACAATATAATAATAAATGCATTTCATTCAAATATATCCTCAAATTTTTAATTTGGGGGGTGAGTAACCACCCCTAAAGTGATTTCCGTAGATGTCACAGCAAAGTCGACCAAATGTCCAATTCAGTTCGAAGTTAATACAATTACGGGTATTTTATAGCATAGAAAATTCATAAAAATTATCCGCCAACTAATGGCAACCGCCAAACATCTCGGTGTGATCCCAAAATCCCACCCCTAATGAAACCCGATTTATGCAAATTCGAAAAATCGATAAAAACACCCAGAAGTTAATACAATGAGGTATTGGAAATCGTGAAAAATTGTCCTTTTTGCTCCCCCAAATAATGGTGATGGCTAAACATCTCCGCCGAATTTCGAAAACCCACCCCTAATTAATAAGTCCCAAGAACTCAACAAATTGTTCAATTCAGTTCGAAGTTAACACATTCGCGGTTATTTTATAGCATAGACAATTCATGAAAATCATCTCCCAGAAAATCGTTTGTGGTGAGACGGTGGACAGAAAAACAGTTTTCAGTCAAATATTTTTAACTCCTTTCGAAAATTACTTGATCTATCCTGTTTAAATTTTAGTCACATCGAAATATTTCATTGGAAAAGTTTCTAATTATATTTGATATTTGCTAAAAATTTCGATAAAAATTACTAAGTCTGTCAGAAAATTTAGGTTTGTTATTTTTAGCAAATCATATTACCGTTTTCAATTTTCATCGACTTTAGAAGTATCACTGAGATAATTTTGAAGACTTTTCAGTCGCCTATGCGAACCTTTAACAAAAATTTTGGATACTTGTATAAAAATGTTATTTTTAAATTGAAAATGCTCTAAATTTGTTAATTTTGGTTGGATTAACATTCTTTAAGAACTGGACATTAATTCTGGAGCCCTAATAAAGTTTGACAAAGGTTGATTTGGTTTCGAAAATCCTTCAAAAGTTAGCGTGGCAACAAAAAGGTAACCAAACAGACATACAGAGTGGCACAATCTGAAGGTCCGTTGAAAACTAGAGATTGAAAACTTGGAGGATTTTTGTGCTCTCAGTAAGTCCAGGAAACCAAACACATAAGGCAAAAGTTTGCTGATGAGAAGTCGTTTGAATGAAACAAAATTAGTTTCGATCAAACAAAGTTCTTATTATTACAGAAACAAATGTGACGTGCGCCGAAGAAAGGGGGCTTACTCTGGAAAGCGAGATTTTTCAGGACGAGCGGTCGAAGTCGACCGGAGAGACGCGACTTTTGGGAGAGAGGGAAGACTAAGGAAATCTCCCTCTCCACTTGCCACTACATTCTCACGCATGTAGCGGCGCTGCTCATGGACGGGGTATAGATGAGACGCGGAGATGTAGTGGTGAGTGGTGGGAGGTGTTTCACGGGATCTCGAGCTCTCGAGCGAAAGCACGATTTCTCGGGTACCTATCAACTCAATTATTAGCAATAATAACGCTCGGAAATTTTTTTCGATGGTTTCATTAAAAAGAGCAACTTAAAAACTATCGAAAGGTGTAAAAACCTCGATTTCGATTTTTTCAGAGTAAGCCCCCTTTCTTCGGCGCACGTCACAAATGTTTATTTCGAATCAAGGAAAATAATTATTACTTCTTTAATTTAAGTACTTGTCGGTGATAAGGAACCGCCAAATCTTGATGTGAGGTTTGTTAGAATAAAATTTTCACGAGGAAATCTTTTTCACCAGTCAAGATTTTTTACAGATAAAAATTGCGATAACAATATGATGGGAAAATATTGTCGTCAAGCGGAATATTTGAAATATCTTTTCAACGCCTTGTAATTTTCTACTGATAAAATAATTCGGAAAAAATGTTTAGAATTTGGAACGATTAAAAATGGATAAGGTCGCCAATTAGAATTCTTGGTTTCAGATTAATGCATTTTTTTCTAATTTATAGTTTTTCATCATTAGAATAACCTGAAAATGCGTATTCAAATAGTTACGAAAAAAATTAGAAGAATCGAAGTAATTGGCACGGATAAAAACTTTCTGCCTGTAAGAAACAGTTGTGGAGGTTTATATAAAAAATAGCATAGATGCGCCGCACACGTATGTAACATATACAACAGCATGCTCACGTGTTTGTGCGTGCTGGAGTTTGATGTTAGCAGCACTCGCCTTGCTTTCTTACAGAAGCGTCTATGCGTCACCTCGCAAATAACCTACATATAAATTTAAATTTTTCAAAAAACTCAAGTGATTACCTGTTTTCCTCAATTTTAATTGAAATCTTAGACAATTAAAATGTTGTAAAGTCTGATTCGAGAATTAAAAATTTGAAATGAATTGCATTTCGAAAACCCCAGAATTTAAAAAAAGAATTAAAGGTTTGTACTACATTAAGTTGTGGTGTAGGAAATTCATATTTAACACGCATCCAGTTTAAATGCAATTTCAATTAAAAAGAATAACTGCATTTTCGAAATATTGCAGGCGCAGAAAAATTCTGAATTTCAGCTTCTTAAGATTGAACATGTTTTTATTCTCTCATTTGTAGATTATAAATAATTGGCAAAACTTACAATTTACATGGATTCAATTTTAAAGGTTTTTAATTCAACAATTTTTTTTCCAAACGAAACAACTTTTTCACTTCTCAAATTCTGTGGTTTTCGAAATGCAATCCATTTCAAATTTTTAATTCTCGAATCAGAATTTAAAACATTTTAATTGTCTAAGATTCCAATTAAAATTGAGGAAAGCAGATATACACTTGAGCTTTTTGAAAAATTTAAATTTCTACATAGGTTATTTTCGATAAAATAATAACCTATAACCATCTCCTTACAGTTATGTTACTCACTAACGTTTTTATTGATGAATATTAAATAAATATTGCAGCCTTACCGCTAAATCACTTTTCACTATTTCCCACAACTATTTTTTCGTTATTCTCCCACTTTTCGTTCAAACTGACGTTTCGAAGAAACCAACGCTATGCCCTCGTTACAGTCATTTATGCAAGCAAAACGCAAGTCAGTGCATATATGCGTACATGCCTGAAGGTGGCGCATAGGCGCTTCCGTACTTTCTGTTGTGACCACGAAGGAATAGTAAGGAGTGGTATCACCCTATGTGTTTGGTGAGCAGAGGTTGGACAAGCGACGTCCAAGAATTCGTTAATGCTTGCCACGAATGAAAACTCGTATGCTGGTACGTGCACATGCGTAGAGCTGTTTTCGCCTTCACGTGTTATACCCACTCGCCTATGTTATATTTTGACATCTCGATGCACATGTAGGTTACGTTCGTTTGTTTATGTTCGTTCAATACACAAGTTCGAAACTTCAAAAGCGTGTTAACATCGTTGGCATGGCGACCGCCAGTGCGCATGTGCACGGGCCAGCATACGAGTTTTCATTCGTGGCAAGCATTAACGAATTCTTGGACGTCGCTCGTCCCACTGTCCACTTACAAGGATACTACTCCTTACTATTCCTTCGTGGGTGTGACTTTCGTCTTTTCCGCTTGTCCATCGGCCTCGGCTAGCCTCGGCGGTCGTCGGCTATCTATTGTCGAGCTATCAACTGTTTTAACTTTTGAATCCTCTCTTCTGAGCAGCCTATTTCACTTATAGCAAGCTGGGACAATTTTATTCGAGTAACTTTTTAATTTACAAATATGTATTACCAAAAATTTTCATTTATACATAAATAACTGCAAGTTTTGGACAAAATCGTGAAATGACAATGACTTTATTTATTGACAGGAAATGTAATCATTTTTCAACAGAAAAGCCTCCCCAAAAACATTCTAAACATTATCAAATTATAAAGAACGTTATAAAGTGAAAATTCGTTAATTCAAAAAAAAATCTTGTTGAAAAATAACAAGCTAGAGAACAAATATGATTTTATTAAATATATAAATAATAAATTTTTATTTTTCACATGAATAATTCAAATTAATTATTGTTGTGTTATTATTGAATGATGTACTACCACTGTTCATTTAAAATAAAAAAATTAATACAGTTAAAAAATCAATCAGCGTAATCGACAGTATATTAAAATCAAATCATTATGTGTGTAGCAATTACGTGAAAAAGGATCAGTGAAGTGCGATCCAGTAATTTGCTGATCCTAATCGGATCCTTTTCTTCAAATGTTGTAGTCACGAGAACTCGCATATATTGTAGTCGAAAAGCTGATTGGTTGTGACGAGTCTGCGTGAATTTGACTTTTAGTGGCAGCTTTTTAGTCTTTTTCTGCATCTTCAATTTTATTATTAAAAATTCCCAAATATGTAATTTTATTTCATGATAGTATTTATTTCGAAATGCTTCCAAATATTCCTGATCAATGAGAAAATTTCAATTGTAAATGATTCTTTACTATTGAGAAATAATTATGTTCGAAACATTTGGCTACCGCAATGTAATTTCTGGGAAAATTCAAAGTGATTAAGGTTTTATTTAAAAATATTAACTTCATGTTTCGAAGAATTCAGAACATCTTGCTAAAGAATCTAAAAGATTTTAAGATAATTTACAAATTTTAGAATTTTCACAAAGATTCGAAAATAATTTAAATCTTGAGAAGATTTCGAAACACTTTTTTTAAATGTAGATTTTTGAAATCTTCGAAAAAACAAGTTTTTAAGAATTATCAAAGGTTTCAAGAGAATAAAAAAATGTTCTCAAGATTCCTGGGAAAACTTTAAATTACTTTTCATTTTGAAGAATGAATTTCAAGAATTTCGGATGGTTTCCTAAAAATTTGAGAAAGAGTGTAGTAGACTTTCATCAAGTTATTGTAAAAGTTATTTAGTAGGCTTAGAAGTTTTTAAAATATTCAAAAATAATCTAAAATTTGTAAAGATTTCCAAATTTGGTTTTAAATTGTAGAGTTTTGTTTTGCAGATTTCGCAAAAAGAAGCTTTGCAAGAATTAATAAATGCTTCAAGATAATAAAAACTTTTTTATTTCTTTTATTTCTTTGATCTCAAAACATTTCAAACGATTCCCAAAACTTTCAAGAAAGAGTGTAGAAAATTTTAAACAAAAATTTATTACCTAAATATGTCTCAAACTGACTCGAAGTTTTCCGAATATTTTGTAAAATCCTGGATAATAAACAAAAATTTCTTTCAAAATTTCTAGATTCCTTTTCGAAACATCTGTAATTTAAAGAAATCATTTTTAATTCCATTAAAAATCTTAGGCAAATTTTTTTTTATAACTTAAAACAAACTGATAATAGTCATATCCTTTTTCTTAAATCTCAGAATGTAAGTTCAGCTCGAATTTAAGTAAATCGACGCCTCCATTCAATATGAGTCTATGTGCCGACAGCGCCCTGTATGAGACTATTCCCTATGCTTATACAGAGCGCATAGTCTCATACACGGCGCTGTCAGCAGATAGACTCATATTGAATGGAGGCGTCGAAATAATTTGAAAACTTTTAAAGAAACTTTATGAAAATTTCGAATTACTGTTATTGAAGATTTTTATGTTGTATCAAAAATTATTTTTGCCCTCAAATCGAAAACTACACGCGCTTGATTGATGATGCAAGATTTGTTAAGAAAGAGATTAAATGGATTATTAATATATGAAAGGATGAGGATACAGCACTGTCGAATACGCTGATTGATTTTATGAATTGTCTTAAAATTTTTTAAATTCCTTGAATCCCGAAAATAAGGTTTTAAAAAATAACTGCGTTTGTTAAAAATTGAACGATTATACTTTTGTTTAAAACAGAACACTTATTACATTAGGCGTTTATATATATATATATATATATATATATATATATATATATTTAATTTAAAGTAATTACAATTTAATAATTCTCAACTGTTGTTTATACATCAAGATTTGTTTTTGTTTGGAAATCATTTTGAATGTGTAAAATCCTTGAGAAGCTTTAAAACTTTATTTCGAAACCTTGAAAAATCTACATTAAATTTGTTTTTAATCTCTTAAAATTTTTAATTATATTTTAAAATTGTTTTAAACTTCTAAATATATATTTTTTAATGATTTGAATTTTTCCTAAACAGTTTTGAAATCCTGAAAAATTAAAAAATCGCCTTAAAATCTTCCAGATTATTTTTTGACAATTTTGGAAATTTTTGGAAATCTTTTTATATACATTCTCTTAAAATTAATTTGTAAAAATGAAAAATCATAAAAACCTAAGGTTTTGTTCGAAATCTACATAAATCTACATTTTGTTTCTAATTTTTTAAAATCTTTTCGATTTTTTTAAAATTAATAATTGCTCAATTTTTATTTATACATGAAAATACAACAATTTAACTAACGAATCAAAACTTTTTTAAATAGAACAATTACAATTTTAATATTCAAAGATTCATTTTGGGTACCTGAAATTTGTACGATTCAAGATTTTCTATTTCAAACAATTCAGTTTCCAATCGTTTAGTTTTTATTGTTTGATTTATATTTTCTCATTTTAAATTAACAGTAAATTATTTCTAAGTGTAAAAAACTGCTCTTTTTCCTAATTAATATTTTCAAATTGAATGGGTTAAGAATTGAATATTTTATATCGAAACAATATTTGATAAGGATTTAAAATTATTTGAAAACTGAAAAAGTTTATAAAGTTTGAATCGTACTTTTACGTCTGTTTAACTACTAAGGCTTTTGAATTGAAACAGTTAAATTATTATCTTTAAATTCTGAAGGCCTAAACGGAAATTTCTTGAGTAAACGACTTTAGAATTGCGCATTGTAAAATGATTGGTTTCATAATTTAAAAAGTTAACAATTCAACTGAGCATTTAAAAAAAAGTTGAAATGGAACTTGTTTCAAATTGCATTATATCATGTAATATGAAATTTATGATATTTCAAGTGACTGGATAGATTTTTATTCCAAAAATTCGTAAAATTCCAGGTAAACATAAATTCATTGTAATTTCTCGGTAATTTCACAGTTGTCCCAGTTTCCCGGTTCAGCGGCTACTCGTATTCAGAAATTCATAAACTGTAATTTAGGAATCGGGAATTGGGAATCGGCTACCAGTATTACTCTCCGTCTGGATAGAGCGCTGGGCGCACAGTACTCTTCTAGCAAAATTCATCCTGGATCCGATTTGCTCGAAATACAGGACTCAGTTCCTACTTTTCGAATTCCATTTTTCTCCGCGCTGTTATTATTGATTATTAACGAGGGCTAGAGCAGGATCACATAAGAATTATTTTTTTCAATACTACATTTTCAAACGAGATGTTTCTTTTATACTAAACTAAAAGATTTGAATTACTTTTCGTGTAGAATTCAAGGATATTTTCAGGATTTCAGGTTTGAAAAAATTCATGGAGAATTCCAGGTTTTCAAGGTCGCTGAACGCTCTGTAGAAACTAGGTACTTGAAAAAAAAAAGTTACTTGCGAACTTATTGTTAGTACTTACTTTTACTCATTTTAATTTTCCAACTAGTTACGACAGTCATAAATCGATTATAATAAGAACAGTGCAAAAATAAAATAATTTCGCTATCACATATTATGACACGTCTGATGACCACATCGTAATCTCATAAAGCTCAGAACAGATTTACAAATAAGATTGATCTAATCGAACTTTAACTGGAAAAATGAGACGACGATAGTGAATCACTGCATTCAAAAGACGGATCGTATTTCAACAAATCAGGGACTGCCTGCGAGTTACAGGTGCCCTCTGATTGGTTGAAATTCTGCGCCGCAAAACAGCATTTTTCTATCTCATTTTCGTCACGCGAAAACGACAAACATTTGTATTGTTATTGTATTATTATATAATTTTATACACCTCTGCGCATTCTATATACTTCGCTGTCTAAAGCTTTGCTTAATATTTGACACTTCAGTCTAATGCGGGACTAAAACAGCCTAATCCGGGACGTTTTCCGGGACGTATTCCAATCCGGGACACGTACCTCAAATCCGGGATGGATGGTCACTATATTCAGGTTGATTGATTAAATATTGTGTTTTGTTTTTCTTATAAGTATGTAATTTTCGAGGTAATTTTTACAATGTTAGGAATATATCAATATAATATTTACCAAATTTATTCATTTTGACACGATGAATTCAATTGAACTATTAATAAGAATAACTGTAGTCATGATACATATAGATTCAAAAATGTGTGTTAACGTTTGTAAGAGGGAAACTTCTTACATATATTTTGAATGGTTACCATTTGGGATAAAAAATGTGGTAATTGCTTAAATATAACAACATTGTAAGTCAAAAATGTATTAATTTTCACAAGATCAATCGACAGATCTATTTTAGAATTTCAAAAACCTGTATCCTCCATTTTAGCAATGATAAACATAAATAGTTATACAAAAATTTCTCTTTTGAGGAGCTAAGTGCTCATACAATGAGCACGAGTTGACACATCCATACTTCTAAATTATATGGTATAAATATTTGAAAATCTACATTTTGTTGACATTTTTTTGCAATCTATTCAAGTTTTGAATTATTTTTTAATCTTCTAAAAACTTTTAAATATCCATTAAATATGCTCTATTTTTTTCTCCAATTTTGTCTTGTAATTCATTCTTTAAATTAAAAAATCGTGTAAAGATTTCCCAGGAATCTCAAGACTATTTTTTAATTGCCTTGAAACCTTTGATAATTCTTAGAAAGCTTGTTCCTTCGAAATCTTCAAAAATCTACATTTGAATTAAATTATTTTCGAATCTTTGTAAAAATTCTAAAATTTGTAAATTACACTGCAGTAGCCAAATGTTTAGAACATAATTATTTCTCAATAGTAAAGAATCATTTACAATTGAAATTTTCTTATTTATCAGGAATATTTGGAAGCACTTCGAAATAAATACTATCATGAAATAAAATTACATATTTGGGAATTTTTAATAATAAAATTGAAGATGCAGAAAAAGACTAAAAAGCTGCCACTAAAAGTCAAATTCACGCAGTCTCGTCACAACCAATCAGCTTTTCGACAACAATATATGCGAGTTCTCCTGACTACAACATTTTGAGAAAAGGATCCGATTAGGATCAGAAGATTTACGGATCAGCAAATTACTGGATCGCACTCCACTGATCCTTTTTCACGTAATTGCTACACAAATAATGATTTGATTTAAATATACTGTTCGAGACGAATCGATTGACCTATAATATTAATACATTTTGTTAAAGAGTAGGGAAGTTATGGTAATTTATATATTTTGAAACTCGGTTTTTTATAGTAAAACTTTTTTCATTAATATTATTCAAAGTTTATGCAAGAACAGAAAAGATGTGTAGACTCGAGATGAATCGATTGACCAATAATATTAATACAGTTTATTGAAGAGTAAGGGAACTATGGTAATGCATAATATTTGAAAATAAGGTTTTTTATAGTAAAAATTTTTTCTTTAACATAATTCAAAGTTCATGCAAGAATATGAAAGATTCCTTGGTTCGAGACGAATCGATTGACATGCAATATTAATACATTTTGTTGAAGAATAGGGAAGCTATGGTAATTTATATATTTTTAAAAAGGTTTTTTATAGTAAAAGTTTTCTTATTCTCATAATTTAAAGTTGATGCGAGAATAGAAAAGTTGTATTAATTCAAGACGAATCGATTGACCTATAACATTGATACATTTTATTGAAGAGTAAGGAAGCTATGGTAATGCATAATATTTGAAAACACGGTTTTTTATAGTAAAACATTTTTCACTAGCATGATTCAAAATTGATGCAACAACGAAAAAGATTTCTTAATTCGAGGCAAATCGATTGATCTATAATAATAATACATTTTATTGAAGGTTAGGGAAGTTCTGCTCATTTATAATATCTGAATCATCAGTTTTAAACAGAAAAACTTTTTTCATCGACATAATTCAAAGTTGACGCATGAATAGTTAAGACTCTTTGATCATAGATTTTCAAATGGAGTAATTCTGACAATTTTTGTAAAGAAATCATAAAGCTGGGAAAGGGATAGGGTGCGACAGAACTTTTCCTCTCCCTTTTCCAGCTCGAAAATGATCATTTCGAATACAAGATTTGATTTGTCTGATTAGTCTTTGTATTTAAAATATTTTTTGTATCATTTTGTAATTTTTTATTTTTTGTAAATTTCTATTTTAAATTGAGCAAAATGAAGAATTTGGTTTGTTTATTATTGAAAAAAATAACTACTGCTTCCTCTATAAGGAAGCAAATACATTTGCTAACGGGAAGCAAAGTGCTCGTGAAATGAGCACCATACAATTATAAATACAAACAAAGTGGAAACACTCGCGATCGAATTCAAAGCTAGTTTTATATAAACCTCTACAACTCTTTCTTACAGGCAGAAAGTTTTTCTCCGTGCCAATTACATTGATTCTTCTAATTTTTTTCGTAACTATTTGAATACGCATTGTCAAGTGATCATACTGATAAAAAACTATACATTAGAAAAAAATGCATTAATCTGAAATCAAGAATTCTAATTGGCGACTTTATCCATTTTTAATCGTTTCAACTTCTAAACATTTTTTCTGAATTACTTCATCAGTAGAAAATTATAAGGCGTTTAGAAGATATTTCAAAAATTCCATTTGACGACATTATTTTCCCATCATATTTTTATCGCGATTTTTGCCTATAAAAACTCTTGACTGGTGAAAAAGATTTTCTCATGTAAATTTTATTCTAACAAACCTCACATCAAGATTTGGCGGTTCCTAATCACCGACAAGTACTCAAATTAAAGAAATAATCATTATTTTCCTTGATTCGAAATAAACAATTGTTTCTGTAATAAGAACTTTGTTTGATCTAAACTAATTTTGTTTCATTCAAACGACTTCTCATCAGAAAACTTCTGCCTTATGTGTTTGGTTTCCTAGACGTACTGAGAGCACAAAAATCGTCCAAGTTTTCAATCTCTAGTTTTCAACGGACCTTCAGATTGTGCCACTCTGTATGTCTGTTCGGTTACCTTTTTGTTGCCACCCTAACTTTTGAAGGATTTTCGAAACCAACTCAACCTTTGACAAACTTTATTAGGGCTCCAGAATTAATGACCAGATCCTAAAGCATGTTAATCCAACCAAAATTAACAAATTTAGAGCATTTTCAAATTAAAAATAACATTTTTATAAAAGTTTCCAAAATTTTTATTAAAGGTTCGCATAGGCGACTAAAAGACTTCCAAATTATCTCAGTGATACTTCTAAAGTTGCTGAAAATTGAAAACGGTAATATGATTTGGTAATGTGGTGGGATTTTGGGATCACACCGAGATGTTTGGCGGCTGTCATCAGTCGGGGAATGATTTTTGTGAATTTTCTATGCTATAAAATACTCGTAATTGCATCAACTTCGAACTGATTTGGACCTCTTGTTGAGTTTTTGGAACTTATCAATTAGGGGTGGGTTTTTGGAATCCGGCCGAGATGTTTGGCTACCCTCATTATTCAGGGGAGCAAGAAAGAGAATTTTTCACGATGTCAAGTACCTAAGATTGTATTAAATTCTGGCTGTTTTGTCAATTTTCCGAATTTGCAAAAATAGGGTTTCATTAGGGGTGGAATTTTGGGATCACACTGAGATGTTTGGTGGCTGCCATTAGTCGGGGGAGCAAAAAGGAGAATTGTTCACCATGTCAAATACCTAAGATTTTATTAAC
>CAKNXH010073916.1:0-15843 GCA_932178445.1 Andricus quercusramuli | reverse complement strand
GGCCTTAAAAATAGGAAAAAAAACTTATAATCTTTTTAATATTGTCTAAAAATACTAAGAATAGCAGTATTATTATAAAAAACATAATCTTTTATAGAATTATAAAAACGAAAGGTGAGGTTTTGAAAAAAGATTCAATTACACTTTCAAGAAGCGCAATATTCATAAATGAATGACGACTCATTTTCACAATGAAAAAATTCCCTACGACTTCTACATATTCAATGTAAAAAATGTATAATTTATTTGACAATTAATAAAAATCGTGAATGATTAATCCTTTTTTTATGAGTTCAGGTTGTAGGGAATCTTTTTATCGACAAAATTATTCGCATTCAATTGTAATCGTGAAATTTTGTAAACTTTAATTAAAACCAATATGAAAAAAAATTTGGACGAAATTCAATTTTTATATCAAATTTCCTCCAGACAACCATCTTTTTCCTATTTAATGATATCAGCATTAATATCATTGCGTTTCTTGAGAGTATTATTATTTTTTTTTCTAAGATCTTTCCTTGCTTTCTTATATCATCCTAAATCAGACAAGTTTATATTTCACAATTTACATTGGTCTTGTAAATCGTTTTAAATGTACTTGTATCCAAGACATTTCCAGTTGAGCTTATTTTGCAATTTGGAATCGACTTCTTTATGCACCAACATTTAAAAATTATCCTTGAAATATAAAAGTGCAGCGCGTTTATTCCCATACTCGCATAAAGAACCCCCTTTAAAATACTGAGTTAAAAACTTAGGCTTCATGAATTCATGGAATGGAGTTTTAGAGGTTGCTGTATTAGATTTTGCTGCAATTTTTTTCTTGCTAAAACTGCATGTTTTGAAATATTTTGAAACATACGCATTAGAGTGGGCAGGAAAAATGATTTTTTAGACTTTCAAAAAGCCCACGGGGACGCCTAAAAGTTTGTGTATTCTACAAATAGTTTATCCTGAAAATTTTAATCATGAAAAAATAATGCAGCTATCACAAGCGTATTGAAGTATTAATCTTCGTTTATTATTTATACCTGATGCATTTATAATATTCGATAATTCTTACCTACTAAAATTTGTAGTAAACATTATTGCGAACATATCCTGAATGATAGAAATGTAGATTTTAATTTTAAAAACTGCAGAATGCCATTAAAAATTGACAAAAATGTCTACAATTTAAGTATTTCTTCTTTTTAAACAGCCTTAAACTTAAAAGAAATGGTTTTAAAAATCTGATAAAGTAACTTTTTCCGGCAAGATGTAAACTCTAAATGTGTAGATTCTCAGTTTTTGTTAGAAAAATGGTAAAAGATGAAAAATGAGAGATTTAACAGTTTTATTTTTATTTTCCAATAACTCTCTGGCGACTGTTACATGTTGTCTAGTCAAAGCTATATACGTTTGATTTTTTTTATCAAATTAAAAAAAAAAAAAATATTTTGAAAGTATAATTTTTTTTTCACTATTTTTTATGTACAATATATTCCTAGTAATACATAGTAGACACTTTTGTATCAAAAATTTGTTCAAAAAGAACAAGAAAAATGGATTTAAATCATGAAACACCTGATTTTTCATTTTCATAAAAGAAAATATATTAACATATTTTCGATGAAAAAATAGTGAAAAATTGGGCTATTTTTTAGTTTTTGATTTCATTTTAAGGCTTATATCTTGCCGAAAAACTT
Organism: Andricus quercusramuli; assembly: GCA_932178445.1. NCBI lineage: Eukaryota > Metazoa > Arthropoda > Insecta > Hymenoptera > Cynipidae > Andricus > Andricus quercusramuli. Next base: position 14,155 of record CAKNXH010073916.1, on the reverse strand, counting down.
GTAATTTCATCAGATTTATTTTTATTATTCAGAATATATCGACAATAATAGACTATAAATTCTAGTATATAAAAATCATCAACGTTTATGAATGCATCTGGCATAACAAAATATTTCACGCTCTTCACTGTTCAAAACTTCAATACGCTTTTGATAGCCGGATTGTTTTGATCGAATTCACATTTTAAGGATAAACGGGATATAGAAGCATTCAAAAACTTTGAGGCCTGGTGGATTTTGGAAATTCAAAATTTTTTCCGGTCTACCCTAATAAGCACCTACAGAATAATGTTATTATTGAGCGTAAATTAGATTCAGGAGTTAAAACTAAACCATAGTTGGTGCAGATCTTACTATAAAAACATAAAAACAGACTTCATGAATATGTAACTTAATTGCTTTTCATCATTTTCATAGATGAATATTTGTTAAGTGTAACGATATACTAGATGTCCCGTGATTTTAACCATAATTTCTATCCTAATAATTATAATTACATCTATTGTTTCCGTAATTTGTTATGTTAATTCATCTGTACGACCTATTCAGAAAACAAAAAGTCATCGATACAAAATGTCGAATGTATGTGGTAGCATGTTGTAGTAATGCAGTCATATAATACTTTCTTATACAAACTTTGCACCACTGCATAATGGTAAAGCATATCATTCAATGGCGTCCTTTTTTCGAACGTTTTCGTTTTTTCTTCTTTGTAGATGTACTCATAATATTCGCACTACTTTTGCCGTCCGTCGGAGTATCCTGAGACTCATTCGCGGAAATAAATGGATCCGACTTTTCCGTGGGAGTGTTCACTGCTGAACTTTGTCCAATGACGTTTTCACTTTCACTTTCAGCATCGCTTGCACCAGTTCCAGCAATGCTTTCGACATCTTCTTCCGCATTGCTCAGCTCCAAAGAAATTATTTTCTCTCGCAGCGTTTCAACCTAGTTATATAAAAAAAAGTTATTTATGGAAATGGAAAAAATACTCAACTGATGAAAAAAGGAACAAAAGTAGCTTATTATATTGATAACGTTATTTATGAAAGATAAATCTTAACATGTAACTGAAGTGTAATATTGTGATATAGGTCGATGAAAAAAAAGTGTTAACACCTCAACTAGTGTTTAACTAGTGCTTTACTGGTGGCTGTGGATTATTTTCCACTAATTGTTAGCTGAGAGATGTCCACATAAACTTTCGACTGTTAGAAAAAATGGTACTTCTAAATAAAGTCTGGATAGATCTCTCAAACATATTTATTTACCTGTCCCATTTATTATTTATAAACCAGAAATAATGTGATTTGTAGACTATAAACAGAGCGATCAAATTGTAGAGCATCTCAACCATGAACAAAAATGGCATATCGACGAGTGACTATGGTCTATTATCCGAAATTATTCAACATTTTCTAAGTTTCTCAGGCTCATTCTAAAGTGTAATATGCACTTTTTAGTGAAATAGGCGAATGACTGAATTTAAAAGTACATATCAAGTAAAGAAAAAATACCAAGTTTTGATGACCTACGGCCTACGTCACCGGCGTCATCCCGGAATGACGTAATCAAAGTTGTAATCTAGCGCTCTGAGTACGCGCGCTTAGGTTGTAGTTACAATGACTTACATTTTTTTTCGCCTTGTAAGTTATCAGATCTCACTGAGGATAAATAGTTTGAAAGTGACACTAGTTTTTACAATAAAAATGAAAAGTTCCTAAGTTTTTTTATTTGTTCAAAAATTATTTTAGTGGTTTTCTTTCAACGCCTTAGAGAACGGATACTAGACTTTTTATCAAAACTACTAATGATAGCTGAAATTCTTCAGATGACTTGACATGGAATTGCTCATTTATGGAGAAAGATTTTGATTTTTGATGATGCACTTTTGTAACAGGCTTAAAGATCTTGAAAACCACAATTTTTTCGTGTTTGATATTTTTCTCTACAATCGATACTTTTTGACAAAAAAAGAATTTTTGATTCAACAAAATTGTTGACTGTCGTTTTTTTGTGTATGTTTTCGTGAAGAATTTTCAGAAAACAATGGCAGATAATAATAAACAAGAATTTTTTATTTGATCTACATCGATAGGTTGCGTATGTATTAATAAATTTAATTTTTCAATTTAACAGTTTTTTGCAATTAATAATGAAATAATAACTTTGGTCCTTCTCTGACAATTGAAGTTTTTTAATATAACAGATAAGCACCAAAGTTATTAATTTATTATTAATTGTGAAAAACTGTTGGGAAAATTTTCTTTATTTTTTCCAAATTAAATTTATTAACACACATCATACAAGTTATTGTATTGGAGAAACATCAATTGTCAGAGAAGCGGGGTCGTGACAAGCGGCAAGTCAAATTGTGACATGTCACATTGGCGACGAGTCACATTTCGACATATGAAAACAGTTCTGAACGTTCATATGAACGATGGAAAAAAGAATGTTTAACGAAATTTTGTTTGCTGAAATTGTTTTTGACAATATAATAATAAATGCATTTCATTCAAATATATCCTCAAATTTTTAATTTGGGGGGTGAGTAACCACCCCTAAAGTGATTTCCGTAGATGTCACAGCAAAGTCGACCAAATGTCCAATTCAGTTCGAAGTTAATACAATTACGGGTATTTTATAGCATAGAAAATTCATAAAAATTATCCGCCAACTAATGGCAACCGCCAAACATCTCGGTGTGATCCCAAAATCCCACCCCTAATGAAACCCGATTTATGCAAATTCGAAAAATCGATAAAAACACCCAGAAGTTAATACAATGAGGTATTGGAAATCGTGAAAAATTGTCCTTTTTGCTCCCCCAAATAATGGTGATGGCTAAACATCTCCGCCGAATTTCGAAAACCCACCCCTAATTAATAAGTCCCAAGAACTCAACAAATTGTTCAATTCAGTTCGAAGTTAACACATTCGCGGTTATTTTATAGCATAGACAATTCATGAAAATCATCTCCCAGAAAATCGTTTGTGGTGAGACGGTGGACAGAAAAACAGTTTTCAGTCAAATATTTTTAACTCCTTTCGAAAATTACTTGATCTATCCTGTTTAAATTTTAGTCACATCGAAATATTTCATTGGAAAAGTTTCTAATTATATTTGATATTTGCTAAAAATTTCGATAAAAATTACTAAGTCTGTCAGAAAATTTAGGTTTGTTATTTTTAGCAAATCATATTACCGTTTTCAATTTTCATCGACTTTAGAAGTATCACTGAGATAATTTTGAAGACTTTTCAGTCGCCTATGCGAACCTTTAACAAAAATTTTGGATACTTGTATAAAAATGTTATTTTTAAATTGAAAATGCTCTAAATTTGTTAATTTTGGTTGGATTAACATTCTTTAAGAACTGGACATTAATTCTGGAGCCCTAATAAAGTTTGACAAAGGTTGATTTGGTTTCGAAAATCCTTCAAAAGTTAGCGTGGCAACAAAAAGGTAACCAAACAGACATACAGAGTGGCACAATCTGAAGGTCCGTTGAAAACTAGAGATTGAAAACTTGGAGGATTTTTGTGCTCTCAGTAAGTCCAGGAAACCAAACACATAAGGCAAAAGTTTGCTGATGAGAAGTCGTTTGAATGAAACAAAATTAGTTTCGATCAAACAAAGTTCTTATTATTACAGAAACAAATGTGACGTGCGCCGAAGAAAGGGGGCTTACTCTGGAAAGCGAGATTTTTCAGGACGAGCGGTCGAAGTCGACCGGAGAGACGCGACTTTTGGGAGAGAGGGAAGACTAAGGAAATCTCCCTCTCCACTTGCCACTACATTCTCACGCATGTAGCGGCGCTGCTCATGGACGGGGTATAGATGAGACGCGGAGATGTAGTGGTGAGTGGTGGGAGGTGTTTCACGGGATCTCGAGCTCTCGAGCGAAAGCACGATTTCTCGGGTACCTATCAACTCAATTATTAGCAATAATAACGCTCGGAAATTTTTTTCGATGGTTTCATTAAAAAGAGCAACTTAAAAACTATCGAAAGGTGTAAAAACCTCGATTTCGATTTTTTCAGAGTAAGCCCCCTTTCTTCGGCGCACGTCACAAATGTTTATTTCGAATCAAGGAAAATAATTATTACTTCTTTAATTTAAGTACTTGTCGGTGATAAGGAACCGCCAAATCTTGATGTGAGGTTTGTTAGAATAAAATTTTCACGAGGAAATCTTTTTCACCAGTCAAGATTTTTTACAGATAAAAATTGCGATAACAATATGATGGGAAAATATTGTCGTCAAGCGGAATATTTGAAATATCTTTTCAACGCCTTGTAATTTTCTACTGATAAAATAATTCGGAAAAAATGTTTAGAATTTGGAACGATTAAAAATGGATAAGGTCGCCAATTAGAATTCTTGGTTTCAGATTAATGCATTTTTTTCTAATTTATAGTTTTTCATCATTAGGATAACCTGAAAATGCGTATTCAAATAGTTACGAAAAAAATTAGAAGAATCGAAGTAATTGGCACGGATAAAAACTTTCTGCCTGTAAGAAACAGTTGTGGAGGTTTATATAAAAAATAGCATAGATGCGCCGCACACGTATGTAACATATACAACAGCATGCTCACGTGTTTGTGCGTGCTGGAGTTTGATGTTAGCAGCACTCGCCTTGCTTTCTTACAGAAGCGTCTATGCGTCACCTCGCAAATAACCTACATATAAATTTAAATTTTTCAAAAAACTCAAGTGATTACCTGTTTTCCTCAATTTTAATTGAAATCTTAGACAATTAAAATGTTGTAAAGTCTGATTCGAGAATTAAAAATTTGAAATGAATTGCATTTCGAAAACCCCAGAATTTAAAAAAAGAATTAAAGGTTTGTACTACATTAAGTTGTGGTGTAGGAAATTCATATTTAACACGCATCCAGTTTAAATGCAATTTCAATTAAAAAGAATAACTGCATTTTCGAAATATTGCAGGCGCAGAAAAATTCTGAATTTCAGCTTCTTAAGATTGAACATGTTTTTATTCTCTCATTTGTAGATTATAAATAATTGGCAAAACTTACAATTTACATGGATTCAATTTTAAAGGTTTTTAATTCAACAATTTTTTTTCCAAACGAAACAACTTTTTCACTTCTCAAATTCTGTGGTTTTCGAAATGCAATCCATTTCAAATTTTTAATTCTCGAATCAGAATTTAAAACATTTTAATTGTCTAAGATTCCAATTAAAATTGAGGAAAGCAGATATACACTTGAGCTTTTTGAAAAATTTAAATTTCTACATAGGTTATTTTCGATAAAATAATAACCTATAACCATCTCCTTACAGTTATGTTACTCACTAACGTTTTTATTGATGAATATTAAATAAATATTGCAGCCTTACCGCTAAATCACTTTTCACTATTTCCCACAACTATTTTTTCGTTATTCTCCCACTTTTCGTTCAAACTGACGTTTCGAAGAAACCAACGCTATGCCCTCGTTACAGTCATTTATGCAAGCAAAACGCAAGTCAGTGCATATATGCGTACATGCCTGAAGGTGGCGCATAGGCGCTTCCGTACTTTCTGTTGTGACCACGAAGGAATAGTAAGGAGTGGTATCACCCTATGTGTTTGGTGAGCAGAGGTTGGACAAGCGACGTCCAAGAATTCGTTAATGCTTGCCACGAATGAAAACTCGTATGCTGGTACGTGCACATGCGTAGAGCTGTTTTCGCCTTCACGTGTTATACCCACTCGCCTATGTTATATTTTGACATCTCGATGCACATGTAGGTTACGTTCGTTTGTTTATGTTCGTTCAATACACAAGTTCGAAACTTCAAAAGCGTGTTAACATCGTTGGCATGGCGACCGCCAGTGCGCATGTGCACGGGCCAGCATACGAGTTTTCATTCGTGGCAAGCATTAACGAATTCTTGGACGTCGCTCGTCCCACTGTCCACTTACAAGGATACTACTCCTTACTATTCCTTCGTGGGTGTGACTTTCGTCTTTTCCGCTTGTCCATCGGCCTCGGCTAGCCTCGGCGGTCGTCGGCTATCTATTGTCGAGCTATCAACTGTTTTAACTTTTGAATCCTCTCTTCTGAGCAGCCTATTTCACTTATAGCAAGCTGGGACAATTTTATTCGAGTAACTTTTTAATTTACAAATATGTATTACCAAAAATTTTCATTTATACATAAATAACTGCAAGTTTTGGACAAAATCGTGAAATGACAATGACTTTATTTATTGACAGGAAATGTAATCATTTTTCAACAGAAAAGCCTCCCCAAAAACATTCTAAACATTATCAAATTATAAAGAACGTTATAAAGTGAAAATTCGTTAATTCAAAAAAAAATCTTGTTGAAAAATAACAAGCTAGAGAACAAATATGATTTTATTAAATATATAAATAATAAATTTTTATTTTTCACATGAATAATTCAAATTAATTATTGTTGTGTTATTATTGAATGATGTACTACCACTGTTCATTTAAAATAAAAAAATTAATACAGTTAAAAAATCAATCAGCGTAATCGACAGTATATTAAAATCAAATCATTATGTGTGTAGCAATTACGTGAAAAAGGATCAGTGAAGTGCGATCCAGTAATTTGCTGATCCTAATCGGATCCTTTTCTTCAAATGTTGTAGTCACGAGAACTCGCATATATTGTAGTCGAAAAGCTGATTGGTTGTGACGAGTCTGCGTGAATTTGACTTTTAGTGGCAGCTTTTTAGTCTTTTTCTGCATCTTCAATTTTATTATTAAAAATTCCCAAATATGTAATTTTATTTCATGATAGTATTTATTTCGAAATGCTTCCAAATATTCCTGATCAATGAGAAAATTTCAATTGTAAATGATTCTTTACTATTGAGAAATAATTATGTTCGAAACATTTGGCTACCGCAATGTAATTTCTGGGAAAATTCAAAGTGATTAAGGTTTTATTTAAAAATATTAACTTCATGTTTCGAAGAATTCAGAACATCTTGCTAAAGAATCTAAAAGATTTTAAGATAATTTACAAATTTTAGAATTTTCACAAAGATTCGAAAATAATTTAAATCTTGAGAAGATTTCGAAACACTTTTTTTAAATGTAGATTTTTGAAATCTTCGAAAAAACAAGTTTTTAAGAATTATCAAAGGTTTCAAGAGAATAAAAAAATGTTCTCAAGATTCCTGGGAAAACTTTAAATTACTTTTCATTTTGAAGAATGAATTTCAAGAATTTCGGATGGTTTCCTAAAAATTTGAGAAAGAGTGTAGTAGATTTTCATCAAGTTATTGTAAAAGTTATTTAGTAGGCTTAGAAGTTTTTAAAATATTCAAAAATAATCTAAAATTTGTAAAGATTTCCAAATTTGGTTTTAAATTGTAGAGTTTTGTTTTGCAGATTTCGCAAAAAGAAGCTTTGCAAGAATTAATAAATGCTTCAAGATAATAAAAACTTTTTTATTTCTTTTATTTCTTTGATCTCAAAACATTTCAAACGATTCCCAAAACTTTCAAGAAAGAGTGTAGAAAATTTTAAACAAAAATTTATTACCTAAATATGTCTCAAACTGACTCGAAGTTTTCCGAATATTTTGTAAAATCCTGGATAATAAACAAAAATTTCTTTCAAAATTTCTAGATTCCTTTTCGAAACATCTGTAATTTAAAGAAATCATTTTTAATTCCATTAAAAATCTTAGGCAAATTTTTTTTTATAACTTAAAACAAACTGATAATAGTCATATCCTTTTTCTTAAATCTCAGAATGTAAGTTCAGCTCGAATTTAAGTAAATCGACGCCTCCATTCAATATGAGTCTATGTGCCGACAGCGCCCTGTATGAGACTATTCCCTATGCTTATACAGAGCGCATAGTCTCATACACGGCGCTGTCAGCAGATAGACTCATATTGAATGGAGGCGTCGAAATAATTTGAAAACTTTTAAAGAAACTTTATGAAAATTTCGAATTACTGTTATTGAAGATTTTTATGTTGTATCAAAAATTATTTTTGCCCTCAAATCGAAAACTACACGCGCTTGATTGATGATGCAAGATTTGTTAAGAAAGAGATTAAATGGATTATTAATATATGAAAGGATGAGGATACAGCACTGTCGAATACGCTGATTGATTTTATGAATTGTCTTAAAATTTTTTAAATTCCTTGAATCCCGAAAATAAGGTTTTAAAAAATAACTGCGTTTGTTAAAAATTGAACGATTATACTTTTGTTTAAAACAGAACACTTATTACATTAGGCGTTTATATATATATATATATATATATATATATATATATATATTTAATTTAAAGTAATTACAATTTAATAATTCTCAACTGTTGTTTATACATCAAGATTTGTTTTTGTTTGGAAATCATTTTGAATGTGTAAAATCCTTGAGAAGCTTTAAAACTTTATTTCGAAACCTTGAAAAATCTACATTAAATTTGTTTTTAATCTCTTAAAATTTTTAATTATATTTTAAAATTGTTTTAAACTTCTAAATATATATTTTTTAATGATTTGAATTTTTCCTAAACAGTTTTGAAATCCTGAAAAATTAAAAAATCGCCTTAAAATCTTCCAGATTATTTTTTGACAATTTTGGAAATTTTTGGAAATCTTTTTATATACATTCTCTTAAAATTAATTTGTAAAAATGAAAAATCATAAAAACCTAAGGTTTTGTTCGAAATCTACATAAATCTACATTTTGTTTCTAATTTTTTAAAATCTTTTCGATTTTTTTAAAATTAATAATTGCTCAATTTTTATTTATACATGAAAATACAACAATTTAACTAACGAATCAAAACTTTTTTAAATAGAACAATTACAATTTTAATATTCAAAGATTCATTTTGGGTACCTGAAATTTGTACGATTCAAGATTTTCTATTTCAAACAATTCAGTTTCCAATCGTTTAGTTTTTATTGTTTGATTTATATTTTCTCATTTTAAATTAACAGTAAATTATTTCTAAGTGTAAAAAACTGCTCTTTTTCCTAATTAATATTTTCAAATTGAATGGGTTAAGAATTGAATATTTTATATCGAAACAATATTTGATAAGGATTTAAAATTATTTGAAAACTGAAAAAGTTTATAAAGTTTGAATCGTACTTTTACGTCTGTTTAACTACTAAGGCTTTTGAATTGAAACAGTTAAATTATTATCTTTAAATTCTGAAGGCCTAAACGGAAATTTCTTGAGTAAACGACTTTAGAATTGCGCATTGTAAAATGATTGGTTTCATAATTTAAAAAGTTAACAATTCAACTGAGCATTTAAAAAAAAGTTGAAATGGAACTTGTTTCAAATTGCATTATATCATGTAATATGAAATTTATGATATTTCAAGTGACTGGATAGATTTTTATTCCAAAAATTCGTAAAATTCCAGGTAAACATAAATTCATTGTAATTTCTCGGTAATTTCACAGTTGTCCCAGTTTCCCGGTTCAGCGGCTACTCGTATTCAGAAATTCATAAACTGTAATTTAGGAATCGGGAATTGGGAATCGGCTACCAGTATTACTCTCCGTCTGGATAGAGCGCTGGGCGCACAGTACTCTTCTAGCAAAATTCATCCTGGATCCGATTTGCTCGAAATACAGGACTCAGTTCCTACTTTTCGAATTCCATTTTTCTCCGCGCTGTTATTATTGATTATTAACGAGGGCTAGAGCAGGATCACATAAGAATTATTTTTTTCAATACTACATTTTCAAACGAGATGTTTCTTTTATACTAAACTAAAAGATTTGAATTACTTTTCGTGTAGAATTCAAGGATATTTTCAGGATTTCAGGTTTGAAAAAATTCATGGAGAATTCCAGGTTTTCAAGGTCGCTGAACGCTCTGTAGAAACTAGGTACTTGAAAAAAAAAAGTTACTTGCGAACTTATTGTTAGTACTTACTTTTACTCATTTTAATTTTCCAACTAGTTACGACAGTCATAAATCGATTATAATAAGAACAGTGCAAAAATAAAATAATTTCGCTATCACATATTATGACACGTCTGATGACCACATCGTAATCTCATAAAGCTCAGAACAGATTTACAAATAAGATTGATCTAATCGAACTTTAACTGGAAAAATGAGACGACGATAGTGAATCACTGCATTCAAAAGACGGATCGTATTTCAACAAATCAGGGACTGCCTGCGAGTTACAGGTGCCCTCTGATTGGTTGAAATTCTGCGCCGCAAAACAGCATTTTTCTATCTCATTTTCGTCACGCGAAAACGACAAACATTTGTATTGTTATTGTATTATTATATAATTTTATACACCTCTGCGCATTCTATATACTTCGCTGTCTAAAGCTTTGCTTAATATTTGACACTTCAGTCTAATGCGGGACTAAAACAGCCTAATCCGGGACGTTTTCCGGGACGTATTCCAATCCGGGACACGTACCTCAAATCCGGGATGGATGGTCACTATATTCAGGTTGATTGATTAAATATTGTGTTTTGTTTTTCTTATAAGTATGTAATTTTCGAGGTAATTTTTACAATGTTAGGAATATATCAATATAATATTTACCAAATTTATTCATTTTGACACGATGAATTCAATTGAACTATTAATAAGAATAACTGTAGTCATGATACATATAGATTCAAAAATGTGTGTTAACGTTTGTAAGAGGGAAACTTCTTACATATATTTTGAATGGTTACCATTTGGGATAAAAAATGTGGTAATTGCTTAAATATAACAACATTGTAAGTCAAAAATGTATTAATTTTCACAAGATCAATCGACAGATCTATTTTAGAATTTCAAAAACCTGTATCCTCCATTTTAGCAATGATAAACATAAATAGTTATACAAAAATTTCTCTTTTGAGGAGCTAAGTGCTCATACAATGAGCACGAGTTGACACATCCATACTTCTAAATTATATGGTATAAATATTTGAAAATCTACATTTTGTTGACATTTTTTTGCAATCTATTCAAGTTTTGAATTATTTTTTAATCTTCTAAAAACTTTTAAATATCCATTAAATATGCTCTATTTTTTTCTCCAATTTTGTCTTGTAATTCATTCTTTAAATTAAAAAATCGTGTAAAGATTTCCCAGGAATCTCAAGACTATTTTTTAATTGCCTTGAAACCTTTGATAATTCTTAGAAAGCTTGTTCCTTCGAAATCTTCAAAAATCTACATTTGAATTAAATTATTTTCGAATCTTTGTAAAAATTCTAAAATTTGTAAATTACACTGCAGTAGCCAAATGTTTAGAACATAATTATTTCTCAATAGTAAAGAATCATTTACAATTGAAATTTTCTTATTTATCAGGAATATTTGGAAGCACTTCGAAATAAATACTATCATGAAATAAAATTACATATTTGGGAATTTTTAATAATAAAATTGAAGATGCAGAAAAAGACTAAAAAGCTGCCACTAAAAGTCAAATTCACGCAGTCTCGTCACAACCAATCAGCTTTTCGACAACAATATATGCGAGTTCTCCTGACTACAACATTTTGAGAAAAGGATCCGATTAGGATCAGAAGATTTACGGATCAGCAAATTACTGGATCGCACTCCACTGATCCTTTTTCACGTAATTGCTACACAAATAATGATTTGATTTAAATATACTGTTCGAGACGAATCGATTGACCTATAATATTAATACATTTTGTTAAAGAGTAGGGAAGTTATGGTAATTTATATATTTTGAAACTCGGTTTTTTATAGTAAAACTTTTTTCATTAATATTATTCAAAGTTTATGCAAGAACAGAAAAGATGTGTAGACTCGAGATGAATCGATTGACCAATAATATTAATACAGTTTATTGAAGAGTAAGGGAACTATGGTAATGCATAATATTTGAAAATAAGGTTTTTTATAGTAAAAATTTTTTCTTTAACATAATTCAAAGTTCATGCAAGAATATGAAAGATTCCTTGGTTCGAGACGAATCGATTGACATGCAATATTAATACATTTTGTTGAAGAATAGGGAAGCTATGGTAATTTATATATTTTTAAAAAGGTTTTTTATAGTAAAAGTTTTCTTATTCTCATAATTTAAAGTTGATGCGAGAATAGAAAAGTTGTATTAATTCAAGACGAATCGATTGACCTATAACATTGATACATTTTATTGAAGAGTAAGGAAGCTATGGTAATGCATAATATTTGAAAACACGGTTTTTTATAGTAAAACATTTTTCACTAGCATGATTCAAAATTGATGCAACAACGAAAAAGATTTCTTAATTCGAGGCAAATCGATTGATCTATAATAATAATACATTTTATTGAAGGTTAGGGAAGTTCTGCTCATTTATAATATCTGAATCATCAGTTTTAAACAGAAAAACTTTTTTCATCGACATAATTCAAAGTTGACGCATGAATAGTTAAGACTCTTTGATCATAGATTTTCAAATGGAGTAATTCTGACAATTTTTGTAAAGAAATCATAAAGCTGGGAAAGGGATAGGGTGCGACAGAACTTTTCCTCTCCCTTTTCCAGCTCGAAAATGATCATTTCGAATACAAGATTTGATTTGTCTGATTAGTCTTTGTATTTAAAATATTTTTTGTATCATTTTGTAATTTTTTATTTTTTGTAAATTTCTATTTTAAATTGAGCAAAATGAAGAATTTGGTTTGTTTATTATTGAAAAAAATAACTACTGCTTCCTCTATAAGGAAGCAAATACATTTGCTAACGGGAAGCAAAGTGCTCGTGAAATGAGCACCATACAATTATAAATACAAACAAAGTGGAAACACTCGCGATCGAATTCAAAGCTAGTTTTATATAAACCTCTACAACTCTTTCTTACAGGCAGAAAGTTTTTCTCCGTGCCAATTACATTGATTCTTCTAATTTTTTTCGTAACTATTTGAATACGCATTGTCAAGTGATCATACTGATAAAAAACTATACATTAGAAAAAAATGCATTAATCTGAAATCAAGAATTCTAATTGGCGACTTTATCCATTTTTAATCGTTTCAACTTCTAAACATTTTTTCTGAATTACTTCATCAGTAGAAAATTATAAGGCGTTTAGAAGATATTTCAAAAATTCCATTTGACGACATTATTTTCCCATCATATTTTTATCGCGATTTTTGCCTATAAAAACTCTTGACTGGTGAAAAAGATTTTCTCATGTAAATTTTATTCTAACAAACCTCACATCAAGATTTGGCGGTTCCTAATCACCGACAAGTACTCAAATTAAAGAAATAATCATTATTTTCCTTGATTCGAAATAAACAATTGTTTCTGTAATAAGAACTTTGTTTGATCTAAACTAATTTTGTTTCATTCAAACGACTTCTCATCAGAAAACTTCTGCCTTATGTGTTTGGTTTCCTAGACGTACTGAGAGCACAAAAATCGTCCAAGTTTTCAATCTCTAGTTTTCAACGGACCTTCAGATTGTGCCACTCTGTATGTCTGTTCGGTTACCTTTTTGTTGCCACCCTAACTTTTGAAGGATTTTCGAAACCAACTCAACCTTTGACAAACTTTATTAGGGCTCCAGAATTAATGACCAGATCCTAAAGCATGTTAATCCAACCAAAATTAACAAATTTAGAGCATTTTCAAATTAAAAATAACATTTTTATAAAAGTTTCCAAAATTTTTATTAAAGGTTCGCATAGGCGACTAAAAGACTTCCAAATTATCTCAGTGATACTTCTAAAGTTGCTGAAAATTGAAAACGGTAATATGATTTGGTAATGTGGTGGGATTTTGGGATCACACCGAGATGTTTGGCGGCTGTCATCAGTCGGGGAATGATTTTTGTGAATTTTCTATGCTATAAAATACTCGTAATTGCATCAACTTCGAACTGATTTGGACCTCTTGTTGAGTTTTTGGAACTTATCAATTAGGGGTGGGTTTTTGGAATCCGGCCGAGATGTTTGGCTACCCTCATTATTCAGGGGAGCAAGAAAGAGAATTTTTCACGATGTCAAGTACCTAAGATTGTATTAAATTCTGGCTGTTTTGTCAATTTTCCGAATTTGCAAAAATAGGGTTTCATTAGGGGTGGAATTTTGGGATCACACTGAGATGTTTGGTGGCTGCCATTAGTCGGGGGAGCAAAAAGGAGAATTGTTCACCATGTCAAATACCTAAGATTTTATTAAC
>CAKNXH010073909.1:0-10651 GCA_932178445.1 Andricus quercusramuli | reverse complement strand
CGCCCAATTATAAGTTGGGCTAAGTTGGGCCGATTTCCACATGGGAATTTTGCAAAACTTATATCGATTGTATAACGACTCTTATATCGATTCGTGAGGATTTCAATTCAAAATTGTTCAATCGTTAATGCTATACGCGTTGAAAATCATTGTTAGCAGTCGACTTCTCGATATAAATCTGGAATATATATTTCATTAATAATTCATTGATGCCTAAATGTTATTCAACAGAAAGAACATGAAGGACCATATAGCTTATTTTTACTATAATATTTTGACTTTTTAACTTGCGATATTAAAAAAGCTAAGTTTTTTTCTTTCATAAAAAAAAATAAATAAATAAAGAATGAAAAATAGAGCCCTGAATTTAAAAAAAGGTCGAATATTTTTGCTTTTGAAGCAAGAAAACTTTACTTTCAAGGCATCAAAAATTTTTCTTGTGCATTTTACAATCAGTTTGTTTTGCAATTGCGCATTCAAAACTATATTAATTATAAATTGAAATCATAGACATTTTATAAATGATAAACATGAATTATAAATATAATATCATCCAGTATCAGTCGACATTAAAAATGATTAGATAGATTTTTTTTACTAAAGAATGTTATTTCTGAGAAAAAATTACTGATTCTCACCGCTAAAAATTTAAGAATTTTCATATTGTGAACCTTTAAAGTTTCTCTATTCTGAAAACTTTGAAAATTATTCAATATCCAAGCTTGAAGCGTTGAAAATTAAAGAATTCTAACTTTGTTCAAAAACTGTAACATTCTTAAAGTAGGATTTGGAAACTGAGTCTTTGAAATTTATTAATTTCTAAATTGTGCATCATGATTTTTAAAATACAATCATTCTAATAGAAAGTGTAAAATTAATAACTTTAGAATTAAGGGAAACAACTTCATGTTGAAGGAAACTTTATAAGATATTAAATCCATTGGCACATTAACATGATAGAAAGAGTCATAAGACAAAAAACACTCAAAAAGCGAGCTGAAACATAGGATCTGCAACGTGGACAGTATGAATTAATCGTAGATTAATAATAATAATTATTTTTATTAATATGAACATGTCAAATTAAGTGTTAACTTTGAATTAAAAATTAGGTTCGAGTTTGAAAATTGAAGTGAGTTTGTCCTCTTTTTGCATTTCAAAATGCTTATTGGCGTTCTAGGAATGCAATAGTAAGACTGCAACGATCGGAGTAGTCAGTAGGTGTAACAAGTAGTGAAAACTGCTCGCCATTTTTAGTTTCCTTCTCAGTTAAGAGCTACTTGATATTTATTAAAACTGTCGAGGCTGAAATTGTAAATCATCGAAATTCCAAACCTTTATTACATATTATACTCACATGAATAGTGATTTACTCAAGAGATAATGAAGGAACTGCATTAATTATTTGCTAGAGGCCTAGAGAGTCGTTTCTGTTAAAACATTTGCATTTTCATTTTAATAATTTATTGTTCGTCTTGAATAAACAATGATTTAATTCAGTATTTACATACTTATGCCTTACATTCACTTTTAAAACATTAAAAAATACTCATCTTCACAAATTATCAATATAATTTGTTTAGTGACTTGAAAGTAATTAAGTTTATATAATAGTATCACGAAATTTTAAAATTGATATACATTAAATTTTTTGAATCTTTTTTCATCGTAATTTACGTCGACTTTCTATACCTGCTACCAAAACATTCCTTAAGTAAACATAAAACATATATCAGTATACATAAAAGTTAGTCATAAACTTTCCCACCATAGCATTATATAAATTGCAACATGAAATTGGAATAAAAGTTGCATAAACTATTTTCTCCTCCTACAGTTGATATTCAAAATATATAAAAATGAAGATAACATTTTAAAAAAATGTATGTATAAATTTCAATATAGGCATATAACAACCCGTGCAGAAATCGCCATATATATTACCGATTACCGACTAGGGCCTGATCCGATGTGTACTATCTGGTCCTGATAGGAAGAATTCTGTGGCCCTGACTCGTACCAGACCGGGCTATGTACTGTGACGTCCTATAGCCTCTTCGCAGCGCCATCTGCGCTAGATGTAATATAATCACGAACATAACCTTAATTTTTGTTTTCCTTCGTGGTGTTGTGTTGCAAATGTTCTGGGAGTGTTCGACCGTATAATATATTCTTAACACATTAATAATAAATGCCAAAATTAAGGAGCACACCGCGTGGTCGCAAACATCGTGCCATCAGCAAAATTACGTATTTACGCGATGAAAACGAAAGCAACGAAAGTAAGTCTTTTATGGTATTACATTTTTTATGGTATTATTACATTTTGTGATATATTTAATTGTATTGTACTGGATCCAAGTTCCAACCTAAACATTCAATTTCCTCATTTTAGTCAAAAAAATTATTATTTGATATTTTTTCGCTCGGTAGCGTTTTTTTTGTAAAACAAGTAGTTGCAATTTTGAGGTTATATTTTGGATTCTACGTTTAAAGTTATGCATGCTATCGCTCCAGTGACGGGGTAAGGGATAATATTTGTGGATTAAAATGAAGAAATGTAATTTTGACAAATTCAATGCAACCGACGAGGAAGTGCTGTCCCACATGAGCAACGTCTTCTGGAATGCAAAAGACTGGGATGGTAATCGGAAGCAGAGGTCCAAATAACCATTTTTAATTATTTTTAAGGTGTTGTTGAAATAAAGCTCAATCCTATTAATTTGGCTTTTCATTTAATATTCTGTTATAATTATTTTGAAGCATTTTAATTCCTACTAGAAAAGTAAATAATGTGGCTAGACTCGGGTAAATAATAGGGGCCAGACCGGGGACAGATCGGGCGTTTGATCGGGCCCCTAGACATGGCTCCCAGGTGGCTACGTGTTTCATGATGAGTCTGGCCCTGACTCGATTTCCACATCAGGGCCCGATATGAACGGGTCTGGGCCCGGTCGGGGCCACGGCGAAATTTCTGCACGGGCTTTGTGTGATATTACATTATTACATACGTTTTTAAAAAAATTTGTAATTATATATATGTATGTATAGTAGGGTGGTCCGAAAATGCATTGGAAATTTTTTTTTTGAATTTTCATGGGGACACCCCAGAAATTTGTTCGAATCCGAATTTTGCACGTATTTCCCATAAGGAAAAAGGAAGTTTATGTAAATCTTATTCAGAATCCTCAACATTATCTCAATCGAGTTGAAACTCAACATTTCTCTTCACAAGTAGCCGAAGAATACGAATAAAATATCAGTTTTTAAATATCAACACCATAAGTCTATTTTATAGGGTCCCAAGGTAACCCCATAAGTGGAAAAATGGGTTTTGCGAGTTTTTCACGCTAATTATGACTTTTGTGTAGTTTTTTCAATGAAAATTTTTTCTAGCACATGAAAGATCACTTCATACTGGTAACTTAATGTTCACATAAATTGTTTAAACAATTTATTATTGTTTTTAGCAATTTTCTCATAGAATGGAGTTATAAAGACGCCGTTTTTTCAAAAATTTCCAACTCGTGGTCCAATTTTCAGTTAAGGGAAAGTGATAGTTTACCGATGTTAACAGGAGTAATTATTTAAACAATTTATCATTAATGTTAATAATATTCTTTTAGAAAAATGCTACAGAATTGAAGTTTGCAGAAAATTCACTTCTAGACAAATTTTCAATTAAAAGAAATTAAATAATTAACTAGAGTCAGGAAAATTAATTATTTAAACAATTTGTTATCACTATTATCAATATTATATTTGATTAATGCTAGAAAAATGCGATTTTTTCTGAAATTTCTGTGTTTTTTTCAATTTTTGATTGGAGTAAACTCAGTAAAGTGATAATGAATTCAAGTTAACAAAATAATTGTTTAAACAATTTATTATCATTGTTAATAATATTCTATTTGTTTAAGTGGTAGAATGTTGCGGTTTTTTCTGAAATTTTCAACTGTTTGTCTATTTCTCATTACGCGTGACTTAATAATTAATTATATTTAGCAAAAATAATTGTTTAAACAAATTATTATTGTTTATGACTATCTTTATCTATATCAGTGTCTGATAGTTGCGGCTTTTGGCGATTTTCACCTTTCTGTACAATCTCATTTTTATCAAAACTGAAAAGTATAAAATTATGGAAATTTGTAGTGAAAGAATTATTTTCTAATGTATTATTTTTATTATTATCAAATCACAATAACTAAAACATTCATAATATAAAAAAGGAAGGGGATTTGGTTGCTTGCCTTCTCATTTTTCTTTCCTCTCTTTTTTATTTTTTTCCAAAGAAATTTTTGTTTAAGATTTTTTTTTACAATAGGATTTTGAATTTGATTTTATTCTAATTCAAAATTCTTAAATTTTAGAATTATTTGTGTCAAAATTAATAATTTTTTACCAAAAATATTAATTTTCTACTACAAAAGACGAAATTTCAATAAAATACATGGATTTTTAACCCAATAGTTAAATTTTGAACTAAAAAAGGTCAGTTTTCAACCAAAAATAGAACAGCTATATTTTCAATGAAGAAAATTAATTCTCAAACAAAGAAACAAATGATTAGAAAAATAGTTAAATTTTCAACGAAACATAACAAATCTTAAAAAAAAATTTCAAGAAAAAATTGAAGATTCAACCAAAGAGTTAAATTTTCAACTAAAAATTTGATGTTTCTATCAAGAAGATTAATTTTATAGAAAAAAATTAAATATCAACCAAATAGTTGAATTTTATACTAAAAAGGATCAGTTTCCTACCAAAAAGGAAGCATTTAAATTTTCAGCTAAAAAATTAATTTTCAGTGAAAATAAAGAATTTTCAACAAAGCAGTTCAATTTTAAGCGAAAAAGATCAACTTTTAACTAAAATTTTCACGTTTAATTTTTCACTAAAAAAGATCAATTTTTAAGCAAAAATGGAATCGCTAAAATTCAGGTTGAAGAATTAATTTTCAACAAGAAAATTGATTTTGAACCAAATAGTTTAATTTGTTACCAAATTATTGAATTTCCGAGCCAAAGAGACGGATTTTTTACAAAAAGCTGAATTTTCAACAAAATACATCAATTTGCAAACAAATAGAATACTTTTCAATTAAACTGTTAAATTTTTAACCAAGGAGTTGAATTTTCAACCACAAATAATAATTTCTTATCAAAAAAGACGAATTTTCAACAAAAACTGGAATTGTTTAATTTCCAGAAAAAATATCAATTTTCAACAATAAGAAAATTAATTTTTAAACTAGAATTGACTGATTCAACAAAATACATGAATTTTTAACCAAATAATTGGATTTTAAATAAAAAAAAGAACAATTTTCAATCGAAAATGGACTAGTTAGATCTTCAGTTCAAAAAATTAATTTTCAACAAAAAAAAGAATTTTCAACAAAATACATGAATTTTCAACCAATTAGTTGCATTTTCAAACTAAAAAAGATGAGTTGTCAATAAAAAATATTAAATTTCAACCAAAAATGGAACAGTTGGATTTTCATTCAAGAAAATTAATTTTCAACAACAAAAAAAGAATTTTTAACCAAAAAATTCCATTTTTAATCCGAAGGTGATTTTTTAGATAAGAATAATAATTTGTTAAAAAAAAAAACAAATTTTTAGCCAAAAATAAAATAGTTAAACTATAATAATATTATAATAATAAAAATAATAATTTTCAACCACAAAAGAAATGAATTTTTAAACTAAAATGTAATAATTCGACCCAAAATGGAATAGTTAAAAAATTAATTCTCAACCATGAAAAAATGTGTTTGTAAAAAACGGAATAGTTTAATTTTTAGTTAAAAAAATTTATTTAAAAAAAAAAATTATTATATTAAAACACAAATAATTGAATTCAACCAAAAATGAAAAAGATAAATTTTCAACCAAGGATGGAATAGTTAAATTTTCAGTTAAAAAAATTGATTATCAAAAAAAAAAAAAATGCAATCAAGCAGCTTAGCCAAAAAGAGATTATTTCTTGATAAAGAAAAATTTCTCAGTCGAAAAAGAAAAAAAAAGGTTAAACAAATTGTTGAGTTTTCAAGCTAAAAAGAGGATTTTTCCACAGAACAGTAAATTTCTCAACCAAAAAGATGATTTTTCAATAAAATACATAGATTTTCAAATAGAAAATATAAACTTTCAACCAAAAATGGAATATTTAAGTTTTAAGTTGAAACATTATTTTTCAAATAAAACAAAGAAATTTCCATTAAAAACAATTAATTATCAACTAAAAAATAAATTTTTACAAAATAATTAAATCTTCCACCAAAAAGACATTTTCAATAAAAAAGAACAATTTTCAGTCAAAAATGGAATAGTTAGATTCTCAGTTCAAAAAATGTATTTTCAGCAAAAAAAAAAAAAAATTTCAACAAACTACATGAATTTTCAACCATATAATTGAATTTTCAATGAAGAAGAACAATTTTCAGTCAAAAATGGATTAGTTAGATTTTTAGTTCGAAAAATTCATTTTCAGCAAAAAAAAATGCATTTTTAATAAAATAATTTAATTTTCAATAAAATGAACAATTCTCAGTCAAAAATGGAATAGTTGAATTTTCAGTTCAAAAAATTAATTTTCAAAGAGAATCTGAAAACAATAGAAAAAATTATTTCGAGTATGAAAATTTGTATAGAAAGATAAATATTTTATTATTATCAGACTGGCGATAGTGGCAGGGTTTTTTTTATTATAAATTCGGAATTAATTTAATCCATTTTTGTAAATATTTCACGATACGCATCTGCGTGTCTTCTTATCAGTTATCAGCGATACGTCACTTAATACCTTAAGCCGAGAAGATTTTTGATATTCGTGGAGCCCAAGTTCTGGTGACCCAATTCCCAATCTCGCAACCTTATACGCACACTTGCTCAAAAAAAAAAAATATCTTACATTTACGATACTTTAAAATCAATTTCTCTTTGATAATTGATTTTACGTCTCACTTGCGCTCTTATCGTTTTATTAAATCTTTGCAAAAAGTAGTAACGTTGAGAAAAACAATTTTTTTAAGGCAGATTTCGTAACAAGAATTAGCCTCTACAAAAAATTGTTTAATCATTTAAATCAAATAATCAAATTTTCAAACAAAAAATATTGAATTTCAACAACAACAAAATTGAAATTTTGAGGAAGCAGTTTAATTTTCAACCCAAAAAGACAAATTTTCAACAAAATAGTTCAATTTTCCACCAAAAAAGATTTTATACTGAAACAGATGAATTTTCAAAGAAATTGTCAAATTTTTAATTAAAACATAATAGAACCAAAAAGAGAAATTGAATTTTCGACTGAGTAGTCAAATTTTAACCAAAAAAGACAAATTTTCAACAAAATAGTTCAATTTTCCACCAAAAAAGATTTTCTACTAAAACAGATAAATTTTCAATGAAGTAGTCAAATTTTCGATTGAAAAATAATAAAAACAAAAAGAACAATTGAATTTCCAACTGAGTAGTTAAATTTAACCCAAAAAGACAAATTTTCAACAGAATAGTTGAATTTTCCACCAAAAAAGATTTTCTACTAGAATAGATGAATTCTAAATCAAATCGTCAAATTTTCAATAAAAAAATAAAACAAACAAAAAATTGAATTTGTAACCAAGTAGTTAAATTTGCAACCCAAAAAGACAAATTTTCAGCAAAATAGTTTAATTTTCCTCGAAAAAAGATTTTCTACTGAAAGAAATTAATTTTAAATCAAATTTTTATTTTTTTAAATATCAAATTTCAACAAAAAGAAGATTCAACTATGTGACAAAAATAGACAGTATTTCATTTCTTATTCAAAAATGAAAAGTTTTTATCCAAAAATGGAATAATTACATTTTTAGTTAAGAAATTGAACGCTGAACAACAAAAAAACAAATAAAAAAAACACGAATCTTCAACAAAGTAGTTAAATTTTCAATAAAAGAGAAGAATTCTCAACTAAAATGCTAAATCTGCAGCTAAAAAAAAAATGATTTTTCAACAACATAATTTGACTTTCAACCAAGTAGTTAAATTTTCATTCAACAAGAATGAACTCTCAAGGAGAACTAGAAAAAATATTCTGGTGCTGGCCAGGCCCAGACCAGATCATCTAGTTTCCAGTCTTGACGCTTACCATATGGTCAGCCACTAGTTATTGGCTGGCCATTCACTGGTTGTTGACGGGCCAGCCAGTAGTAAATATCTAATTAGCCACTAGTTACCGTTATCTGGTCAGTCACTAGTTATTGGCTGGCAATCTACTAGTTATGGGCTGGTCAGCCACTAGTTAATAACTGATGAACCACTAGTCATGGCTGGTAAGCCACTGTTAAATAGGTGATCAGCCACTAGTTATTATCTGGTCAGCCACTAGTTATTGGCTAATCAGCCACTAGTTAATAAGTGATTAGCCGCTTGTCATTGGCTGGTCAGCCACTAGTGAATAGCTGATTAGCCATTAGTGATTAACTGACTAGCAATAGTTACTGTGTGGTCAGCTACTAGTTACTGGCTGTTCAGCCGCTGGTAAATAGCTGATCAGCCACTAGTTACTGTCTGGCCATCCATTAGTCATTGGCTGGTCAGCCCATGGTAAATAGCTGATCAGCCACTAGTTACTGTCTGGCCATCCATTAGTCATTGGCTGGTCAACCCATGGTAAATAGCTGATCAGCCACTAGTCATTGTTTGGTCAGCCACTAGTCATTGTCTGGCCATTCATCAGTCATCGGCTGGTCAGCCAATGGTAAATAGCTGATCAGCCACTAGTAATTGTCTGGTCAGCTACTATTTAATGACTGATTAGCGACTAGTCATTGGCTGGTCAGCCACTGGTAAATAGCTGATTAGCTGTTGATTATTGTCTGGTCAGCTATTGGCTTGTCAGTCTCTAGTCAATAGCTGATTGGACATTAGTTATTGGCTGGTCATTCACTAGCTGACTGGACTCCCTTTCTTTTCCTATTTACTGACAAAATATAATTTTTGACTCCAAGTGTATTTATTTGCTCAACGCCAAACATAGACGAGACTAGACTGTCAGGTTGATAATAAAAATGTCTTCAATTTTTCGTGTGAATTTCTCATTTTCTATCATCTGAGACAATATACACCCTGTAACTTTTGCAAAATATTCAAACAAAAGATTTTCTGTTCGAACCTTTCATTGTCCTTGGATAGCTGAACAGCGCTAGTCCTGAGCCAGACTAGACCTTTCAGACTAGACGCTCTAGTTAAAGCCAGACCTGGACCAGACCTGACATCAGACTGCCATCGAATTTTTCAACACGGGTCCCAGAAAACTCAAATTTTGACTAATTGGCATCAAGATTATAAAATTTGAAACTTGTCTTGATTGTAATAAAAAACGAAATGCTTAAAAAAAAAGAAGGCCCATTCTTCCCACGGGACTACAGCAATCGGGACAGAAGGGGTTAGGTTAGAAGACTGAAAGCCTCTTGTAGTTACGTTGAACCTAAACAATTGAGCATGAATCAGAGCGAATTCCGAATGCCCGGAGACAGTCTCTCGAGAGCTGTTTGTAGGTTTATGACGGCTCATTGAATCTCTCGAGTAGGTTTGGGTGCGAGTACCAGGAGCATATGTGAGTGTCGTTGTTATTTTTTAAATCCTCTGCGGCCGCGTGGGAAGTGGCTATTTATCTTGAATAGAAGGCGAAACGAACAAGAGCAAGAGCAACAATTGCCTTGTCAGTCTCTAGTAAATAGCTGATTAGCCAGTGGTTATTGGCTGGACAGCCACTAGTTATTGACTGGTCAGCCACTAGTTATTGGCTGGTCAGCCACTATTAAATGTTAATTAGCCACTAGTTATTGTCTGGTTAGTCAATAGTTATTGCATAGTCAGCCACTAGTTCTTAGCTGATTAGACACTAGTTACTGTCTGGTCAGCCACTAGTTATTGGCTGGCCATCCACTAGTTATTGACTGGTCAGTCACTGATGAATATCTGATCAGCCACTAGTTATTGGCTGGCGATCCACTAGTTATTGGCTTCTCGCAAGTGCTGTTTGGAGACTTATGACGGCTCAACGAATCTCTCGAGTCGGGTGCGAATACCAGGAGCAAATGTGTGTGTTGCTTTCATTTTTTAAATCCTCGGTGACCGCGTGAGAAGTGGCTATTTATCTTGAATAGTAGCCGAATCGAGCTATAGTAAGAACAACAATTGGCTTGTCAGTCTCTATAGTAAATAGCTGATTAGCCACTAGTTATTGGCTGGATAGCCACTAGTTTTTGTGCGATCAGCCACTAGTAAATAGTTAATTAGCTACTACTTTTTAGCTGATTAGCCATTAGTTACTGTCTTGTCAGCTAATAGTTATTGGCTGGCCATCCACTAGTTACTGACGGGTCAGCCACTGGAAAATAGCTGATCAGCCACTGGTTATTAGCTGGTCAGTCACTAGTTATTGGCAGGCCATCCACTAGTTATTGGCTCATCAGCCACTAGTAAATAGATGATCAGCCACTAGTTATTGGCTGGTCAGCCACTAGTGAATATTTGGCCATCCACTAGTTATTGGCTGGTCAGCCACTAGTAAATAGCTGATCAGCCACTAGTTATTGGCTGGTCATCCACTAGTTATTGGCTGGTCAGCCACTAGTGAATAGCTGATCAGGCAC
>CAKNXH010073908.1:0-10659 GCA_932178445.1 Andricus quercusramuli | reverse complement strand
CGCCCAATTATAAGTTGGGCTAAGTTGGGCCGATTTCCACATGGGAATTTTGCAAAACTTATATCGATTGTATAACGACTCTTATATCGATTCGTGAGGATTTCAATTCAAAATTGTTCAATCGTTAATGCTATACGCGTTGAAAATCATTGTTAGCAGTCGACTTCTCGATATAAATCTGGAATATATATTTCATTAATAATTCATTGATGCCTAAATGTTATTCAACAGAAAGAACATGAAGGACCATATAGCTTATTTTTACTATAATATTTTGACTTTTTAACTTGCGATATTAAAAAAGCTAAGTTTTTTTCTTTCATAAAAAAAAATAAATAAATAAAGAATGAAAAATAGAGCCCTGAATTTAAAAAAAGGTCGAATATTTTTGCTTTTGAAGCAAGAAAACTTTACTTTCAAGGCATCAAAAATTTTTCTTGTGCATTTTACAATCAGTTTGTTTTGCAATTGCGCATTCAAAACTATATTAATTATAAATTGAAATCATAGACATTTTATAAATGATAAACATGAATTATAAATATAATATCATCCAGTATCAGTCGACATTAAAAATGATTAGATAGATTTTTTTTACTAAAGAATGTTATTTCTGAGAAAAAATTACTGATTCTCACCGCTAAAAATTTAAGAATTTTCATATTGTGAACCTTTAAAGTTTCTCTATTCTGAAAACTTTGAAAATTATTCAATATCCAAGCTTGAAGCGTTGAAAATTAAAGAATTCTAACTTTGTTCAAAAACTGTAACATTCTTAAAGTAGGATTTGGAAACTGAGTCTTTGAAATTTATTAATTTCTAAATTGTGCATCATGATTTTTAAAATACAATCATTCTAATAGAAAGTGTAAAATTAATAACTTTAGAATTAAGGGAAACAACTTCATGTTGAAGGAAACTTTATAAGATATTAAATCCATTGGCACATTAACATGATAGAAAGAGTCATAAGACAAAAAACACTCAAAAAGCGAGCTGAAACATAGGATCTGCAACGTGGACAGTATGAATTAATCGTAGATTAATAATAATAATTATTTTTATTAATATGAACATGTCAAATTAAGTGTTAACTTTGAATTAAAAATTAGGTTCGAGTTTGAAAATTGAAGTGAGTTTGTCCTCTTTTTGCATTTCAAAATGCTTATTGGCGTTCTAGGAATGCAATAGTAAGACTGCAACGATCGGAGTAGTCAGTAGGTGTAACAAGTAGTGAAAACTGCTCGCCATTTTTAGTTTCCTTCTCAGTTAAGAGCTACTTGATATTTATTAAAACTGTCGAGGCTGAAATTGTAAATCATCGAAATTCCAAACCTTTATTACATATTATACTCACATGAATAGTGATTTACTCAAGAGATAATGAAGGAACTGCATTAATTATTTGCTAGAGGCCTAGAGAGTCGTTTCTGTTAAAACATTTGCATTTTCATTTTAATAATTTATTGTTCGTCTTGAATAAACAATGATTTAATTCAGTATTTACATACTTATGCCTTACATTCACTTTTAAAACATTAAAAAATACTCATCTTCACAAATTATCAATATAATTTGTTTAGTGACTTGAAAGTAATTAAGTTTATATAATAGTATCACGAAATTTTAAAATTGATATACATTAAATTTTTTGAATCTTTTTTCATCGTAATTTACGTCGACTTTCTATACCTGCTACCAAAACATTCCTTAAGTAAACATAAAACATATATCAGTATACATAAAAGTTAGTCATAAACTTTCCCACCATAGCATTATATAAATTGCAACATGAAATTGGAATAAAAGTTGCATAAACTATTTTCTCCTCCTACAGTTGATATTCAAAATATATAAAAATGAAGATAACATTTTAAAAAAATGTATGTATAAATTTCAATATAGGCATATAACAACCCGTGCAGAAATCGCCATATATATTACCGATTACCGACTAGGGCCTGATCCGATGTGTACTATCTGGTCCTGATAGGAAGAATTCTGTGGCCCTGACTCGTACCAGACCGGGCTATGTACTGTGACGTCCTATAGCCTCTTCGCAGCGCCATCTGCGCTAGATGTAATATAATCACGAACATAACCTTAATTTTTGTTTTCCTTCGTGGTGTTGTGTTGCAAATGTTCTGGGAGTGTTCGACCGTATAATATATTCTTAACACATTAATAATAAATGCCAAAATTAAGGAGCACACCGCGTGGTCGCAAACATCGTGCCATCAGCAAAATTACGTATTTACGCGATGAAAACGAAAGCAACGAAAGTAAGTCTTTTATGGTATTACATTTTTTATGGTATTATTACATTTTGTGATATATTTAATTGTATTGTACTGGATCCAAGTTCCAACCTAAACATTCAATTTCCTCATTTTAGTCAAAAAAATTATTATTTGATATTTTTTCGCTCGGTAGCGTTTTTTTTGTAAAACAAGTAGTTGCAATTTTGAGGTTATATTTTGGATTCTACGTTTAAAGTTATGCATGTTATCGCTCCAGTGACGGGGTAAGGGATAATATTTGTGGATTAAAATGAAGAAATGTAATTTTGACAAATTCAATGCAACCGACGAGGAAGTGCTGTCCCACATGAGCAAAGTCTTCTGGAATGCAAAAGACTGGGATGGTAATCGGAAGCAGAGGTCCAAATAACCATTTTTAATTATTTTTAAGGTGTTGTTGAAATAAAGCTCAATCCTATTAATTTGGCTTTTCATTTAATATTCTGTTATAATTATTTTGAAGCATTTTAATTCCTACTAGAAAAGTAAATAATGTGGCTAGACTCGGGTAAATAATAGGGGCCAGACCGGGGACAGATCGGGCGTTTGATCGGGCCCCTAGACATGGCTCCCAGGTGGCTACGTGTTTCATGATGAGTCTGGCCCTGACTCGATTTCCACATCAGGGCCCGATATGAACGGGTCTGGGCCCGGTCGGGGCCACGGCGAAATTTCTGCACGGGCTTTGTGTGATATTACATTATTACATACGTTTTTAAAAAAATTTGTAATTATATATATGTATGTATAGTAGGGTGGTCCGAAAATGCATTGGAAATTTTTTTTTTGAATTTTCATGGGGACACCCCAGAAATTTGTTCGAATCCGAATTTTGCACGTATTTCCCATAAGGAAAAAGGAAGTTTATGTAAATCTTATTCAGAATCCTCAACATTATCTCAATCGAGTTGAAACTCAACATTTCTCTTCACAAGTAGCCGAAGAATACGAATAAAATATCAGTTTTTAAATATCAACACCATAAGTCTATTTTATAGGGTCCCAAGGTAACCCCATAAGTGGAAAAATGGGTTTTGCGAGTTTTTCACGCTAATTATGACTTTTGTGTAGTTTTTTCAATGAAAATTTTTTCTAGCACATGAAAGATCACTTCATACTGGTAACTTAATGTTCACATAAATTGTTTAAACAATTTATTATTGTTTTTAGCAATTTTCTCATAGAATGGAGTTATAAAGACGCCGTTTTTTCAAAAATTTCCAACTCGTGGTCCAATTTTCAGTTAAGGGAAAGTGATAGTTTACCGATGTTAACAGGAGTAATTATTTAAACAATTTATCATTAATGTTAATAATATTCTTTTAGAAAAATGCTACAGAATTGAAGTTTGCAGAAAATTCACTTCTAGACAAATTTTCAATTAAAAGAAATTAAATAATTAACTAGAGTCAGGAAAATTAATTATTTAAACAATTTGTTATCACTATTATCAATATTATATTTGATTAATGCTAGAAAAATGCGATTTTTTCTGAAATTTCTGTGTTTTTTTCAATTTTTGATTGGAGTAAACTCAGTAAAGTGATAATGAATTCAAGTTAACAAAATAATTGTTTAAACAATTTATTATCATTGTTAATAATATTCTATTTGTTTAAGTGGTAGAATGTTGCGGTTTTTTCTGAAATTTTCAACTGTTTGTCTATTTCTCATTACGCGTGACTTAATAATTAATTATATTTAGCAAAAATAATTGTTTAAACAAATTATTATTGTTTATGACTATCTTTATCTATATCAGTGTCTGATAGTTG
This sequence comes from Andricus quercusramuli, assembly GCA_932178445.1. Taxonomy (NCBI): domain Eukaryota; kingdom Metazoa; phylum Arthropoda; class Insecta; order Hymenoptera; family Cynipidae; genus Andricus; species Andricus quercusramuli. The sequence goes on along the minus strand of CAKNXH010073908.1, from coordinate 6,584 downwards.
CGGCTTTTGGCGATTTTCACCTTTCTGTACAATCTCATTTTTATCAAAACTGAAAAGTATAAAATTATGGAAATTTGTAGTGAAAGAATTATTTTCTAATGTATTATTTTTATTATTATCAAATCACAATAACTAAAACATTCATAATATAAAAAAGGAAGGGGATTTGGTTGCTTGCCTTCTCATTTTTCTTTCCTCTCTTTTTTATTTTTTTCCAAAGAAATTTTTGTTTAAGATTTTTTTTTACAATAGGATTTTGAATTTGATTTTATTCTAATTCAAAATTCTTAAATTTTAGAATTATTTGTGTCAAAATTAATAATTTTTTACCAAAAATATTAATTTTCTACTACAAAAGACGAAATTTCAATAAAATACATGGATTTTTAACCCAATAGTTAAATTTTGAACTAAAAAAGGTCAGTTTTCAACCAAAAATAGAACAGCTATATTTTCAATGAAGAAAATTAATTCTCAAACAAAGAAACAAATGATTAGAAAAATAGTTAAATTTTCAACGAAACATAACAAATCTTAAAAAAAAATTTCAAGAAAAAATTGAAGATTCAACCAAAGAGTTAAATTTTCAACTAAAAATTTGATGTTTCTATCAAGAAGATTAATTTTATAGAAAAAAATTAAATATCAACCAAATAGTTGAATTTTATACTAAAAAGGATCAGTTTCCTACCAAAAAGGAAGCATTTAAATTTTCAGCTAAAAAATTAATTTTCAGTGAAAATAAAGAATTTTCAACAAAGCAGTTCAATTTTAAGCGAAAAAGATCAACTTTTAACTAAAATTTTCACGTTTAATTTTTCACTAAAAAAGATCAATTTTTAAGCAAAAATGGAATCGCTAAAATTCAGGTTGAAGAATTAATTTTCAACAAGAAAATTGATTTTGAACCAAATAGTTTAATTTGTTACCAAATTATTGAATTTCCGAGCCAAAGAGACGGATTTTTTACAAAAAGCTGAATTTTCAACAAAATACATCAATTTGCAAACAAATAGAATACTTTTCAATTAAACTGTTAAATTTTTAACCAAGGAGTTGAATTTTCAACCACAAATAATAATTTCTTATCAAAAAAGACGAATTTTCAACAAAAACTGGAATTGTTTAATTTCCAGAAAAAATATCAATTTTCAACAATAAGAAAATTAATTTTTAAACTAGAATTGACTGATTCAACAAAATACATGAATTTTTAACCAAATAATTGGATTTTAAATAAAAAAAAGAACAATTTTCAATCGAAAATGGACTAGTTAGATCTTCAGTTCAAAAAATTAATTTTCAACAAAAAAAAGAATTTTCAACAAAATACATGAATTTTCAACCAATTAGTTGCATTTTCAAACTAAAAAAGATGAGTTGTCAATAAAAAATATTAAATTTCAACCAAAAATGGAACAGTTGGATTTTCATTCAAGAAAATTAATTTTCAACAACAAAAAAAGAATTTTTAACCAAAAAATTCAATTTTTAATCCGAAGGTGATTTTTTAGATAAGAATAATAATTTGTTAAAAAAAACAAATTTTTAGCCAAAAATAAAATATTTAAACTATAATAATATTATAATAATAAAAATAATAATTTTCAACCACAAAAGAAATGAATTTTTAAACTAAAATGTAATAATTCGACCCAAAATGGAATAGTTAAAAAATTAATTCTCAACCATGAAAAAATGTGTTTGTAAAAAACGGAATAGTTTAATTTTTAGTTAAAAAAATTTATTTAAAAAAAAAAATTATTATATTAAAACACAAATAATTGAATTCAACCAAAAATGAAAAAGATAAATTTTCAACCAAGGATGGAATAGTTAAATTTTCAGTTAAAAAAATTGATTATCAAAAAAAAAAAAAATGCAATCAAGCAGCTTAGCCAAAAAGAGATTATTTCTTGATAAAGAAAAATTTCTCAGTCGAAAAAGAAAAAAAAAGGTTAAACAAATTGTTGAGTTTTCAAGCTAAAAAGAGGATTTTTCCACAGAACAGTAAATTTCTCAACCAAAAAGATGATTTTTCAATAAAATACATAGATTTTCAAATAGAAAATATAAACTTTCAACCAAAAATGGAATATTTAAGTTTTAAGTTGAAACATTATTTTTCAAATAAAACAAAGAAATTTCCATTAAAAACAATTAATTATCAACTAAAAAATAAATTTTTACAAAATAATTAAATCTTCCACCAAAAAGACATTTTCAATAAAAAAGAACAATTTTCAGTCAAAAATGGAATAGTTAGATTCTCAGTTCAAAAAATGTATTTTCAGCAAAAAAAAAAAAAAATTTCAACAAACTACATGAATTTTCAACCATATAATTGAATTTTCAATGAAGAAGAACAATTTTCAGTCAAAAATGGATTAGTTAGATTTTTAGTTCGAAAAATTCATTTTCAGCAAAAAAAAATGCATTTTTAATAAAATAATTTAATTTTCAATAAAATGAACAATTCTCAGTCAAAAATGGAATAGTTGAATTTTCAGTTCAAAAAATTAATTTTCAAAGAGAATCTGAAAACAATAGAAAAAATTATTTCGAGTATGAAAATTTGTATAGAAAGATAAATATTTTATTATTATCAGACTGGCGATAGTGGCAGGGTTTTTTTTATTATAAATTCGGAATTAATTTAATCCATTTTTGTAAATATTTCACGATACGCATCTGCGTGTCTTCTTATCAGTTATCAGCGATACGTCACTTAATACCTTAAGCCGAGAAGATTTTTGATATTCGTGGAGCCCAAGTTCTGGTGACCCAATTCCCAATCTCGCAACCTTATACGCACACTTGCTCAAAAAAAAAAAAATATCTTACATTTACGATACTTTAAAATCAATTTCTCTTTGATAATTGATTTTACGTCTCACTTGCGCTCTTATCGTTTTATTAAATCTTTGCAAAAAGTAGTAACGTTGAGAAAAACAATTTTTTTAAGGCAGATTTCGTAACAAGAATTAGCCTCTACAAAAAATTGTTTAATCATTTAAATCAAATAATCAAATTTTCAAACAAAAAATATTGAATTTCAACAACAACAAAATTGAAATTTTGAGGAAGCAGTTTAATTTTCAACCCAAAAAGACAAATTTTCAACAAAATAGTTCAATTTTCCACCAAAAAAGATTTTATACTGAAACAGATGAATTTTCAAAGAAATTGTCAAATTTTTAATTAAAACATAATAGAACCAAAAAGAGAAATTGAATTTTCGACTGAGTAGTCAAATTTTAACCAAAAAAGACAAATTTTCAACAAAATAGTTCAATTTTCCACCAAAAAAGATTTTCTACTAAAACAGATAAATTTTCAATGAAGTAGTCAAATTTTCGATTGAAAAATAATAAAAACAAAAAGAACAATTGAATTTCCAACTGAGTAGTTAAATTTAACCCAAAAAGACAAATTTTCAACAGAATAGTTGAATTTTCCACCAAAAAAGATTTTCTACTAGAATAGATGAATTCTAAATCAAATCGTCAAATTTTCAATAAAAAAATAAAACAAACAAAAAATTGAATTTGTAACCAAGTAGTTAAATTTGCAACCCAAAAAGACAAATTTTCAGCAAAATAGTTTAATTTTCCTCGAAAAAAGATTTTCTACTGAAAGAAATTAATTTTAAATCAAATTTTTATTTTTTTAAATATCAAATTTCAACAAAAAGAAGATTCAACTATGTGACAAAAATAGACAGTATTTCATTTCTTATTCAAAAATGAAAAGTTTTTATCCAAAAATGGAATAATTACATTTTTAGTTAAGAAATTGAACGCTGAACAACAAAAAAACAAATAAAAAAAACACGAATCTTCAACAAAGTAGTTAAATTTTCAATAAAAGAGAAGAATTCTCAACTAAAATGCTAAATCTGCAGCTAAAAAAAAAATGATTTTTCAACAACATAATTTGACTTTCAACCAAGTAGTTAAATTTTCATTCAACAAGAATGAACTCTCAAGGAGAACTAGAAAAAATATTCTGGTGCTGGCCAGGCCCAGACCAGATCATCTAGTTTCCAGTCTTGACGCTTACCATATGGTCAGCCACTAGTTATTGGCTGGCCATTCACTGGTTGTTGACGGGCCAGCCAGTAGTAAATATCTAATTAGCCACTAGTTACCGTTATCTGGTCAGTCACTAGTTATTGGCTGGCAATCTACTAGTTATGGGCTGGTCAGCCACTAGTTAATAACTGATGAACCACTAGTCATGGCTGGTAAGCCACTATTAAATAGGTGATCAGCCACTAGTTATTATCTGGTCAGCCACTAGTTATTGGCTAATCAGCCACTAGTTAATAACTGATTAGCCGCTTGTCATTGGCTGGTCAGCCACTAGTGAATAGCTGATTAGCCATTAGTGATTAACTGACTAGCAATAGTTACTGTGTGGTCAGCTACTAGTTACTGGCTGTTCAGCCGCTGGTAAATAGCTGATCAGCCACTAGTTACTGTCTGGCCATCCATTAGTCATTGGCTGGTCAGCCCATGGTAAATAGCTGATCAGCCACTAGTTACTGTCTGGCCATCCATTAGTCATTGGCTGGTCAACCCATGGTAAATAGCTGATCAGCCACTAGTTATTGTTTGGTCAGCCACTAGTCATTGTCTGGCCATTCATCAGTCATCGGCTGGTCAGCCAATGGTAAATAGCTGATCAGCCACTAGTAATTGTCTGGTCAGCTACTATTTAATGACTGATTAGCGACTAGTCATTGGCTGGTCAGCCACTGGTAAATAGCTGATTAGCTGTTGATTATTGTCTGGTCAGCTATTGGCTTGTCAGTCTCTAGTCAATAGCTGATTGGACATTAGTTATTGGCTGGTCATTCACTAGCTGACTGGACTCCCTTTCTTTTCCTATTTACTGACAAAATATAATTTTTGACTCCAAGTGTATTTATTTGCTCAAGCCAAACATAGACGAGACTAGACTGTCAGGTTGATAATAAAAATGTCTTCAATTTTTCGTGTGAATTTCTCATTTTCTATCATCTGAGACAATATACACCCTGTAACTTTTGCAAAATATTCAAACAAAAGATTTTCTGTTCGAACCTTTCATTGTCCTTGGATAGCTGAACAGCGCTAGTCCTGAGCCAGACTAGACCTTTCAGACTAGACGCTCTAGTTAAAGCCAGACCTGGGCCAGACCTGGACCAGACCTGACATCAGACTGCCATCGAATTTTTCAACACGGGTCCCAGAAAACTCAAATTTTGACTAATTGGCATCAAGATTATAAAATTTGAAACTTGTCTTGATTGTAATAAAAAACGAAATGCTTAAAAAAAAAGAAGGCCCATTCTTCCCACGGGACTACAGCAATCGGGACAGAAGGGGTTAGGTTAGAAGACTGAAAGCCTCTTGTAGTTACGTTGAACCTAAACAATTGAGCATGAATCAGAGCGAATTCCGAATGCCCGGAGACATTCTCTCGAGAGCTGTTTGCAGGTTTATGACGGCTCATTGAATCTCTCGAGTAGGTTTGGGTGCGAGTACCAGGAGCATATGTGAGTGTCGTTGTTATTTTTTAAATCCTCTGCGGCCGCGTGGGAAGTGGCTATTTATCTTGAATAGAAGGCGAAACGAACAAGAGCAAGAGCAACAATTGCCTTGTCAGTCTCTAGTAAATAGCTGATTAGCCAGTGGTTATTGGCTGGACAGCCACTAGTTATTGACTGGTCAGCCACTAGTTATTGGCTGGTCAGCCACTATTAAATGTTAATTAGCCACTAGTTATTGTCTGGTTAGTCAATAGTTATTGCATAGTCAGCCACTAGTTCTTAGCTGATTAGACACTAGTTACTGTCTGGTCAGCCACTAGTTATTGGCTGGCCATCCACTAGTTATTGACTGGTCAGTCACTGATGAATATCTGATCAGCCACTAGTTATTGGCTGGCGATCCACTAGTTATTGGCTTCTCGCAAGTGCTGTTTGGAGACTTATGACGGCTCAACGAATCTCTCGAGTCGGGTGCGAATACCAGGAGCAAATGTGTGTGTTGCTTTCATTTTTTAAATCCTCGGTGACCGCGTGAGAAGTGGCTATTTATCTTGAATAGTAGCCGAATCGAGCTATAGTAAGAACAACAATTGGCTTGTCAGTCTCTATAGTAAATAGCTGATTAGCCACTAGTTATTGGCTGGATAGCCACTAGTTTTTGTGCGATCAGCCACTAGTAAATAGTTAATTAGCTACTACTTTTTAGCTGATTAGCCATTAGTTACTGTCTTGTCAGCTAATAGTTATTGGCTGGCCATCCACTAGTTACTGACGGGTCAGCCACTGGAAAATAGCTGATCAGCCACTGGTTATTAGCTGGTCAGTCACTAGTTATTGGCAGGCCATCCACTAGTTATTGGCTCATCAGCCACTAGTAAATAGATGATCAGCCACTAGTTATTGGCTGGTCAGCCACTAGTGAATATTTGGCCATCCACTAGTTATTGGCTGGTCAGCCACTAGTAAATAGCTGATCAGCCACTAGTTATTGGCTGGTCATTCACTAGTTATTGGCTGGTCAGCCACTAGTGAATAGCTGATCAGGCAC